>VOMN01058688.1:0-52906 GCA_014899125.1 Orchestia grillus | reverse complement strand
TGAACTTTTGATTCATAACAAAAAACATATATGTCAAAATTTCGAGAAAATCGACCCGAAGACCCCCCTTAACATGTGATGCCAAAAATTTGTGTTCAAAATTTTCACATTTTCTGCTTTGTAGTTAATCTGATTTGTAAAATGGTTTTAGTATTTGAGCTAAGCAAAAATGCTTTTGAGGTTGTCACAAAAGATTAGAACTAAATTTTTTGCACTTGGGTGCAATGAATGAAAATTTTGTTTCCCAAGAACTCTTGAGTTATGTTTTGAGTTTTAACTAGTGTGGTAAAATTAACAATGAGCTCTGCATCAGACTGCAAGAGAACATTGAAATTGGATACTCTCTGTTACTGAATCTGCTAGTATATTTTTCTACTGAGCATTGTGAATGTGACAGAACTGTGATGTAGTAACTTTCATTATTGTAGAGATTGGTTAATGTTTACTTTACAGCGGCCAACTGCACAAAGCGTCTGATTCATTGTACATCCTTCATTTTGATGTCACTGGAGAGGAGTTTTCTGAGTGGTGGAAGCATATTTTTGAAAGGCTTATGACAAAGAAAATTGTGAAAGGCTAGTTTACGAATATATTATACAACCTGTATCCCAGTCACATGTTTCCTCCAGGATAGGTTGTTAATTTAAGGGTTACATTAAGGTTATGTTAGGTTTGTTGTGTTAATTTTACTCAACACAATGTGATAATACATGTAATAAAAATGTGTGAATATATGACCCAAATTTCCATTGAGTTTGCATCATTGTGTTCTATTTGTATGGGAACATTTTGAATAATTTTCAAGATAACTTTTATGACATTTTGAAGCTTTTCAAAAATAAGTTTCCTCAACTTAGGAAGATAATTCCCATCCAATGACACAAAAAAGAAGGCTGTAGGAAGAATAGGGCACTCTGTGCAGTTGGTCACTGTGTAGTAGGGCACCTCAAAGAATTGCAGTTCGTGCAAAGTCTGTTTTGTGCAGAAGCTATTTAAGTACCCTCCTTCCTACTATGTTTGGCTTATATTTCACAGGATTAATTATTAACATTGAGAGGTTTGCTTATTTTTTTTACATACATCCAAGGACTTTTTGAGTTGAAAATTTTACCCAATATTACATGTTTTTATTTTTATTTGACTAAGATATTCTTATTTTACAGGGTGGGAACCAAGGACAGCCTGGCCCCCACCAATTCTATGGTGCTCCTTCACACCCTGGCAATGCTCCACCACCTCCTCCTCAGAGCTACATAGCATCCTATCAGCCAACTCCTCAATACTCTCCTGTTATGACCCCACCTTCTCTAACTCAACGTGAGTCAGGGTCTTTCTTGTTATCTAGTTTCATGGTTGCAAATGTTAGTGCAGTGCGCCTTCCATAATCTGGGCTTAATTAATCCACATTTTGCAAAATGTGCATAATTTTATGGAGTGGACACCTGTGTAAAATTCGGGATTGTATCACAAAATCCAAATGGTGATGTCTGACTGATAAGGTTTGTTGGAAAGTACAAAAAATACAATGTCGAAGATTATTTATTTCTTTCATTAAAAATCAGCTAAGTTAAAGTAGGTATGTAAGGAAAATTGAAATAGAATGCAAAAAGTATAAACTAAAAGGAAATGCTAAAAAGCTGTTTGGCCTCTAGTTTGTTTAGGTTTCCCAGCCTCCATTATGCAATCAGATACTGATTTGTTTAAAGTGCAAAGAAATATGTTTTTAAGATACAGTGTATGCAGGAGGCAGGGCTTTGTAGCACAAGCTAATTTAATGCAAGATAAGCAGTGTTTTCTCAGTTATGGTACAGGTCTTTTTAGTTTGAAATTAAATAAATCTAGTTAGTTTTAATATACTGTCCCTACATTTCACATCAATATAGGAGGGCACAAGAAAATACTTCCTGGCAGTCTTTCAGTATATCTTGTAAACTGTAATTGAGATGTGTGACTGAACACACTTGCTGACAGCTACAGAAATTAATTGAAGTTAGGCAAAATCTGTTTTATAAAAAACTATTTTAGTACCCTCCTTAATATGCTCGGCTAATGTTTCAAAAGAGTAATGATGTGAAGGAAGAGTGATGCAATTGGGATAATTTTTTTGACACGCTATGGAGGTTATACATTCTTCAAGAGAGGTAGAATTATTTTACTTTTTCAAGTACAGAGTATGTTATAGGTTATCACCAATTAGTATCTAAGTAAATTCCTTTAAGGTGCCAGGAGTTTTTTTCGACAATATTCAACAGCTCTTTTTGATATCATGTGTCTTGTGTTAAGATTTTGTGAGACATAATGTTCTGTCTTTTCATGCTCATTTTTAACCATGGGTACCTTGAAACTACCAGTTAGGCACCCCATCCCAGACAACATTAATATGTCACCTGTTTAGGAACAGTGTGCTCAATCATCCTTTAGCCATAGGTAAGATTTGGGCCAAAGTAGCTTTCATAACATTCTAAAAACCTCTCTTTTAATAGCTACTTTTTAATTTGACAAACGAGCTCAACCAACTCACTTTCTTTTATTGAAAGGAGAACACTTATGAGCATTGTATATGAATGATCTATCGTTTGCAGCATCACCTCCGCCACTGAATTATTCTAAGCAAGAACGGCACTCCGGCTCGGGACGGCAGTTTGACAAGTCCCGTCAGAAGTTTTATTCCCGCCCTCAACAACTACAACAACAACAACAGCAACAACAACAGCAGCAACAACAACAACAGCAGCAACAACAGCAGCAGCAACAACAACAACAACAACAGCAACAGTCAATGAATCATCAAATGCAGTCCAATTATGGCCACCAGCCTCACCGAACAGGCAGCAATAATATCTGCCTGCTCAACACTCCACCTACTTCTCCTAAAAAAGGTACTATTTTAATCTTGTTAGTTTCGCAATACTCATATAATATACAAATGAGTATTATTTTATCAGGTACTTTGGTATTAGGTATTGGTGGAATAAGTATATAATTTCAGTTAGTTTTTTTAGTTGTCACGTATACCATTGTAGAATAATCTGTTTTTGACAGAAGACGCAAAGAAGAATCGAGAAGAGGAGTCCACAGAAGATGGAAGTTCGGAAAGCGTCCAGTTGGCCCTTGCAGACCTTCTCTCACAGGTGCCACCAGTTGAGGTAAGGCTCTGATGGTTCTAAGCTGCTCGTATCACAAGGTTTCATGGTCCTGGTATTTTTGTGTGCTGACTTTGCACACTAAATTTTGTCAAATCTAGAGGCATGTAAATTATTTTCCATAATTCAGGCATGAAGAAAGTCCTGGATTTACCTTTTCCTTTCAGGAAAATATCTGGGTAGTTGAAGCATATCTCCTGATGTGTTTCTGCAGTGGTACACTCGAGCTCATATTATCCGTATGGTAAATTCGTAGCCTGAATCGACTGCAGCCTGATCAAGATAGAATGATACTGCATGTTTTGTGTTTTTTCAATTGTAGGAATTACGGAATTGCTGATGGACTTTCTTGTACTGTTTTTAATGTTGATTTAAATCATATGATGTACATCAGGTAACGAACATCACGCCGTTCACCGCAATGCTGCAGTGGCAGCCTCCTCCACTGCACATGCTGCCTTCTGCAGAGCAGCATCATCGCCAACAGCAGCATCACTTACCTGGTGTGAGCAAAGATCAGGTGCACCAGACGGGAAGTGACTGCAACGCCCCACACAATACTTGCAACCACACCGTCGACCCTCATGCTGACCACGGCAATGTCCGCCTCCCTGTGTACTCTCCTGCAGACATCACCTATGAGCTCCTAGTGAACGGGCAGCTGGTTGCTTCTGTCCCTGGAATGACCAACTACCATCTCCAGAAACTCAAGCCAGGCTTCGAGTATAATGTGCAGTGAGTACTTCTCTCTATGCGTCAGGCCCGCTGTAACGAATTTGTTACGCTTCAATTGATGGAGTCTAGTCCTATATTCTTATTGTTTGCTTCAAAACTTACAGTGAATGCAAGTGCGTAAAATGTGAACGACTGTTTACGCAAGATTTCGTTAATTTATAAAATTAGTTGTTGTTTTTAGGGTTAATTGGTCAAGTTTCCCTTCAAGGAAAAGAGTTTCCCTTCAAGCAAAAGAGTTTCCCTTCAAGCAAAAGAGTTTCCCTTTAAGCAAAAGAGTTTGGTCAGCGTAGTCTTTGATTGACTATCCTTCATACTGATGCGTGTATAAGTGGTATGTCATAGTCTATTCTTTTGTTTACTTGTGCGAGGAATTTGAGGATGAAAAAAATGTATTTTAATATTGATTACTTGTAATAGTCTGCACAAATTCTTCATGAGATTGTATCTTATGAGCAGAAAGCTGATTGTTTTAAGCAGTATAAGTTTTCTTAAAGAAAAGATTTTATATAAGATTCATATTTCAGTATTGAGAAGGTCTTTTCTTATTAATTTCATTTTCGCTCGTTTGCTAAATTACTATGATTCCAGTCTATTAGCGTTTGGAAATTTTAGATTTAAATACATTCTCGCGCAATTCGTGTAACTATATTTCCTATTATACACAGTACCTGACTGCTCTCCCTATTATACACAGTACCTGACTGCTCTCCCATTTACTCATGTATTAGTTGTCTGTGATGAAAACTTCTTTCTTAATATCTGTGTTGCATTCACTTCACACGAGTTTTTATATTCAGTGCCACGTAAACCTCTGTATGCCACCAACTTTGCGACCATGTTCCTGGACCCTCGCAGTCCGTCTCAACCCTGTGGCGTCCTGGAGGAACGATGCAATTAATAAAGTTTAGCCTCAAATTCATATCGTTTCGTTCAAAACTAGGATGAATGTACACGTGGGTTTATAAAATAAGATCGACCATTCACTCAGTATTTAGGTCATTTAAAAATATGAGTTTATTATTTTAGGGTTAATGATGTACCCATAACCCGTGCTATGTTTCCCTGAACACTGTGACTGCCCAGGCTGCTGTGCTGGTGTGGAGGAGTGCGGGCTGCCACCCCGAGCCGCGAGACCTCGTTCACGGCACTCACCACTGTGCCCGAGAAGCCCTGTCCTCCCAGACTCTTCAATAAATCGAAGAACAGTCTTTTCGTAAAGTACGTTTTCTCTAATTGAATCTGTTTTGATAGTGCTTTTTCCTCTTTTTTATCTAGTGGTAGGTTACTCTTTCATTAGGCAGCATCAAATTTTTAGTCTTTTAAGTTCTAGTTCGGTTCATCATTTACTCATTTTGGTATTCATGTACATTTAAGAAACTTGAAAGTTCCCTGCAGGGAACTGCGTTTATCTAATGTGTCGAGGGCAACCGGCAACGTGTGGGTAAAATTCTATGAATTTCCAGGTCGTGCTCCATCTTTAACCTTCCGTTTTTCATGAGAGTGTTCTGATTAGTCAGTTGAGCTGCCTCTAGCTCAATCGAAGCCATTGCTACTCGTGCTGTCTTCTTGTCCAGTTATATTTTCACGGCGAAATCATGTATACCTAATTTGATGGCTACAGTTAATTCTCAACTCCAAAATAATCAAGTCATTCCTACGGTACCATTCTATTTTGCTTGGTGTGGGTGTGTTCCAAATACGTTTAGGTTGCTTTTTGGTGTCAACATTGATTTGTACGATGTGTCTCTACAGGTGGGTGCTACCTAAAGATGGAGGCGCCCGCATCATGAGCTGCACCCTGCAGGTGACAGAGGCTGCTCCTGATGTTCCTGAGCAGCAGGTGGCCTGGAGGGACGTCTACAGGGGTAGAAGTCGTGATTCCACTGTCCCCAACCTCACCCCAGCCACCGGGTACAGACTGCGCATTGCTGCAGAAAACCAGAATGGGCTCAGGTCAGAAGGGATTACAAGTATTCGCAGGTGCATGCGCTGGATTACATAACCAGAAAAATGGACCATTCGTTATTGTTGCGTAGTTGAAGTATTTCCTGATGGTATTTATTTAAAGCACTATTTTCCTGAATTGCGAGATTTTTCCTCACCTGTTGAGCAATAGTATTATTTTTTTTAAATATGCGTACCTAGTACATATACATGTTAAGGTCGAATATGCTGGAAGTGCTTATCTTGGTTATTTTTTAACGTACGATGTTATCGTGTTTCTTTTAATTCTGCTACTCATCTTTAGGAACAGTAACTATTTTTTTTTAGCAATGAATGAAGAACAATCGTCTTATTTTGATGGTGCAGAAAATGTTTATTTCGAGGTGAACTGTAGGGTTCTCCATAAAGAGCGCTGAATTCAAATAGAATTTCTTCACCATGAGAATGTATTACTCGGTTGTTAACTGCTCCATGACGCACGGCTTGCAAGTATTTTGAAAAAAAAGATTGATGAGAGCGTACATGATAGCATGGCTTCAGACTTCAGAACGTATTACTATCACCCAACTCATATTCGGCGCTCTTTATTCCTTTGCTTCTTGACGGTAACCCCAGAACAAAAAATTCTTCCGCTCTGAAGTAAAACGTAAGGGGTTTGAGTAATTTAACTGCAAAGGTCAGAAGTTAGGTTGAATAGAAAAATTTCGGGTAATGAGTAGCATTTGCGAAATTGAATTTAATGTAGGTTACCTCAGCTTTAGCTAGGCCATCGGGACTTCTATCTTTCGTGCCTACTTTGCTTCTTTTCATTTCATACATTCTTCTCTGATTATTCTTCATTTTTTCTTCCTCTTTCTTCTTAACTTGCTGGCTGTTTCCATGCAGAGAATCTCGTGTCGGACCTACGCATAGAGATTCCACGTTTTTAAAGCCAATACTAAATGGTCCCTACTTTTCGCTCTTTGGATCATATTTCACGTTGGCAGGGAACTGTAAACTACCAAGTCATAATAATAAAAACGATATTTAATGATACAAAAACTATTTAAGTCCACTTTTTTATTACTCAGTAAATTTATACCCGTGACGTTTATTTCGAATCTTTTACAATAAATTGCATGCAACTAAGCGAAGACGTTCTTTTCAGTGTCATTGATTCACTAATTAAAGTTAAAATGTTATTCATCAATTATCGCATGAGAGCATTTGTCTTCTTGGCATCAGAACTTATATTCTAATTCAACTAACATCGCTAGGTAGCATCAAATTTTGGTACGGAAAATGAAAGAGCATTTGCGGCCCAGCGAGCTGAACACGCCGATGCTCCAGTTCCTTGATTTTGTAGATGCTCGTGATGCTATTCCACTCTCCCTTATAGCTGCATCTTGGTGGGTAGGGGGTAGCGTTTTCGAGGGTAGGTGGTAGTAGCATTTTCCCTAGAGAAAATGGAAGATTGTCGTCATTGTGTCGCCTTTTCAGAATTCTCCCTAGTATTAGCACTGAACAAGCCGTAGCGCCAAAATGGCGCATCGTGTGTTCAGCTCGGAGGGCCTCAATTTGCATCAACAAAAAAAGACAAGTGTTCGGGAATCCCAAATATATTTTAAAGTAATAATAACTTTTTCCTTATAATTTATTTCCCTATATCATCAAAGTTTCAGGAGGCAAAGGGTTATAGAATTCCCCAGAGACTGACCAGTGTTGCTCCTTGCACGTATCAGTGTTGTAAGTCTCATTTTACGACCATGCTTCCAGCGAGTGGAGCTCGGAGCTGGTATGCAGCACGAGTGGTGTGCCGCCTCCACAGCCCGCCCCTCCTGTCCTCGAGAAGGCGACTGTGTCGTCCCTACTGCTGTCCTGGCCGCGCAACTTGCCACATGAGAGATACATTCTCAAGATGGAAGACTCGCACAATAATTATGGCTTTTTGGTCGTATATAGAGGGCCTGACAATTCATACTGCTGTACACAACTGCGGCGTAACACCGAATACAAGTTCAAGGTTAGTGAGTTGTGATTTAAGCCGACATTTTGTCTTTCGTAAATCGAGGTACTCGAATTAGGAAAAGTTAATTCAAGGAAGGTTATCTTAGAGATCTCTCGCTCGAACGTTGATGACGCATCTCGTCACCAAGCGTGGTGAGAAGATTCTATTAGAGCGGAAAACTGCTGCTGGTTTAGTGTGACTGACAAAAAATCCGGCTCTCATACAGCTTACTACAGGATCTTTTAGCTATCGCTCCAAATGTGTAATGTTCAGTTCCAATTTCCTAGAGGTGAAGGAATGTTGGACCTGTATTGTTGTAACTTACCGAATGAATATAATTGATGAATCGAAGCATGTGACCGTGAAATTGGACATTTTTCAGCTCGGAGCTGAGTCAGATGAAGGCCCGTCCCCGCTCTCGGAGGTGGCGCGCTACAGTACATTCCCTGAGCCCCCCGCTGCACCCTCGCCACCCTCTGTCAAGGGTCGCCCTCGCAGCCATTCCCTGCGTTTCACATGGAATCCTCCCTCGGACAACGGCGGCTCTCCCATCATTGCCTACAGACTCTTAATGGATAAGGGCAACGGTCAGCTCCCCATATTCTCCTTTATCTAATAAATAACCCAACCATGCTAACAAATTACGCATCCCATGGCTTACTCTACAGATTATATAAATCTGGTTTTCACTATGAATTCTTCCTAACTCCTGTATGAGGCTTATAGTTTATAGAGAAAGTATTCTTTTTCTTCTTTATTTACAGTTAACTAATTGAAAATCCTAAATTTGTTGCTCGTTTTCCTTTCTTTGGGACAAATCGATGTTCTTGGAAAATTCTATGGAGTGCGTTCAGTAATGGTCTTTCTTGAAAGATTAATTTCACCCATTGACTGATGGTGGGCGCTAAAATTGTAGGGGATAAGATGAGTTGGAGCAAGTTCAGTTCTGAGCCAGCATATCTGGAGTTAGTCATGATGAAGCAATTTTCTACGTCCAGGCGAAATTTTGTGGACGTCTTGACTTTCTAATTCACTAGGTGGTGAGATTGGCACTGAACAATAATGTGGTACCCTAGACTATTTTTTGTTGCTCAAGGAAGGAATTTCGTTCAAGTCCTTCAGAATACCGTAAAGTCTGAACAGTTACTCCCTTTTCCGCTTAGGTACACTTTAGAGGATCACTCTTACGAGTACCGTATATTTTAGCTAACGTAAAATTAATATTTTTTAAAATTTGTATGGCGAAGAATCCAACTTTTACTTAAACTATTGTATCGTCTTGGGAGTAAAATGAGCGTTTAAGACTTATGTAAAAGTAAATTGTCATAAGGTGTTATTAGGATATTGGCCTAGAATTGGTCTAGGAAACTCTTCGCCCTATAAAATATAAATTAGGTTTGCAGTGCTTAGAGGTCTTCGTGAAAGTTTTTTGAGCAAGTTTGTTTTATAGGTAAAAATGTGGACATGATTTATTCTGTATGATTTTCTTCCTTGAATCATTTGTGATTCGTTTTTCTACTAATTTCGTTAGTTTCCTTGCTTTTGTAGAGGAGTCGGCTTTAGGCTCAAAAGCTCTACTATATTTGTAGATGCTAGTACAACATTAATGAGGCCAATTTGTTATTGTTTAGATAACTTCTTTTTTGACAAATTTCCATTGTAACTTTCGATCCTTACCTAAATCATGTCCGGTGCTTATATTTGTGTGAATTGATATTACGCTTATTCAAAGAGGGGCTTAAATTCCTAATGTGTAAGGGTATCGTAGAAGTCCTTACATTTCGCAACCTCAGGTTCTTCATTTTAAGTTTATGGAGGATTATCGATTGGTTTGTACAGGTTGTGAGGTAGTATATGAAGGCTCTGCTTGCGAGTGTGACTGCCACGACCTGGTGCCTGGCTACACGTACTCTGTGAGGACCCAGGCGCTCAATAAAGGTGGAGAAGGACAGCTGAGTAAAGTGAGCTCTGCCACTACCGAGCCTGTGGTGCCCCAGCAGTGCCCACCTCCCTCTCTCGCTGCCAAGCCTAAAGCCACCTTACTGCAGCTCAAGTGGGGTACGTACCACTTGTTGAAAATGCGGTCAGTGGTCGCTTTGTGGTATATGTTCTGGCAGAACTTGGAAAAAATGTGTAGTTTGATCATAAGTAGTATAACTTCACTCTCAATGTTAAATTTCTTTAGAACAGTGAGCTTGATAAAGAATGTGAATATTGCTCATTGTATGATACCACCATTTATTTTGAACGGAGTCTTGGCTCTTTGTGGCCATATTTTATGAACTAGGAGTTAAGTTTAAGAAGTAAAATTAGCCCTAGCTGAAAATGTGATGGTAGTTTTTGTTCTGTTGTTTGTTTCAAACCACAACTTGAAAATGTGTTATGTTATTTTAGGGGAGATTATTTTATTTACTAGGTATATTGATTTTGTCGTAAATTGTAGAAATTAAAGTATTTTTGCTTATTATCTGTAATCCTCTGGTAGACACTCTGAATTTTGACACTCAAATCGTCGCATGAGCATTGCTCGGTAATTCTGTGTTTACTCTGAATAATGTACGCATGATGCTCTTGACTCCGATCCGATGTCTCGAGTGGTGGTAACGCCATGTGACTTGGGATGTTTGATTTATTTGACTCTCGCATTTCTCAGTATAAGGCGAGTTGGTTTCAATTTTCAATGAATGGATTGCACTTGGTCTTTAGTTTCCTTGTCAAAGTTTGACATCGTTGAAGTAAAAAATAGGATCCATGAAGATTACTATTGTTTTGATTGTTTTACTCGTCTTCTTGCATTTGTTGAAGTATCCAATTTGCAAACTGACCGAGTTACAAAATTTGTCCTTCACGTAATTAATCTAATAACTCTGTTCTTCTGAGCAGATCCACCGGCAAATGATGGAGGCTCAGCATTAACTGAGTATAATCTCGAAATGGTCATGCCAGATTGTGAAAGAAGAATAGTCTACAATGGCATAATTACGAATTGTAGCGTTGCTGGGTAAGTCCGTCACTTGAACTGCTCTTATTTTCCATCTCTGAAGTTGATACTTTTTACGAAATTATAATTATTATGAAATTGTAATATTTAATGTCGTAATGGCTGTTCCCTGTCGGTATGAATTCGGACAGGATTGTTTGTTTAGTCTGTTTGTACATTTATACTCTTATCGTTTTTTTATGAGTATTATAAAATGTAATTTTGTGATAGTCGATGTCTTTACTTGGGCGATTGTCTCGCACCGTAACTATTTTAAACATTATTTAAATAGTAAATCTATCCTTGTCTTGTGCAGCCTATTACCTGGTCGCCCTTACGTCTTAATGGTCCGTGCGGTGAACAGAGTAGGTCCAGGCCCATGGTCGGGGCCCTTGAATGTAGTGAGCGGGGCTGGTCCTCCTGAGGCACCCAAATGCCCCCAGTTGGCGTGTCGCTCTGCCACCATCGTCACTGCCCACTGGGACGAGCCTATCAATAATGGGGCCAAGGTCGAGAGCTATAATGTGGAAGTGGCCGAAGTATCCCTGTCTCACCCCGAGTCTTCAGAGTCATCGTCCACGTGCGGCGACTCGGAGTCCAACGAACTCACCTTCTCTCTTGCGACGTCTTCGAACAATAACAGTGCTGAGATCAAACATCTCCAACCGGACACTTCGTATGCTGTTCGTGTCTGCGCCCTCAACTGTGCTGGTGCTGGAGCCTTCTCTCCTCACTCAGTTGTCACGACTCCTCCGTCTGCTCCTTCTGCCCCCACTCATATTACATCGACCACTACTTGCTCTACCATCTCCTTGCACTGGGCTGAGCCCAAGTGCAACGGAGATCCTATCTTACATTACGTTGTAGAATTAGTGGACACTGGACGATCATTTAGTACTGAAGAACCTGTTCTCGAGTATACTATGAGTGATTGCCTTCCAGATACTCATTACAGGTGAGCAAATTAATTGGGCGTATTTAATTGTTTTGTAACGCATTGTTTGTGTGCATATGATTAGTTTGAGTTTTTTAACCATGCACAACACAGTGATTCGGTTATGCTTGGATCATTACAATCATTGACGAGTTTTCTTTCCTTATTGCAGGTTGAGAGTGCAGGCTGTCAACGGTGTGGGAGTGGGAACTGCGAGCTCAATTCACAAATGCCAGACGAGCTGCTTGCCCCCAGCTCCTCCCGCCCTGGAACTCGTGAAAGCTTCTTATAATTCTCTCAAAGTCGCTTGGAGGGAGAAGAAACAGAGCCTCTTGAACAACGAACAACTCACTTATTGTTTACAAATGGAGTTTCCTAATCCTCAAAATCAATGTTTAGAGTGAGTTGCTTCGTATTCACATCAGTCATCTGTTATTTCATGAAAAATAATCTTTCTGAAATATCTCATAGATGCCTTTGTTTTATATTTATGTTCTCTTATAATCTCGACTCCCTTGTATCTTTGAGTTAGCCAGCTCCATGACATAACTACGTATGAGTGGTCTTCAGGCTTTTCGTAATGTGATTATGAACATTATTTGAAATAGTTCTATAGCTTCAAAGCGTTTTACTGAAGGGATTGTCATTCAGAGTTGTTTGCTAGGAATAAAAAACTAACACACCTCTTTTCCAGAAAAGCTCATAGTGTGTTCTCGTTTTACATTTTCGTCATGTCTAACACTTAATAGCATAGTCCGGTATGGTTGCGAAGTGGGTATTTATGATGAAATCAGTGCGGATATTTTGGTACGGCTTTTTTCCATCACGTCTGATTGGTCAGTGGATGATATGTGTGCCCTTGTGCGACTTACTCCTTTTCTCACTTTTTTTTTGGTTAGGCCGGCGTTTTTTCTTGGACTCTGACACTTTCCAGGGAAGCCCTAGAGCTTCGCTTCTGCTGTTAGGTTGTTTTTGCTTTAAATTGGAATTTCTGTAATAGATTAGCTTAAATGAACAAAAACTGCAGTTTAGTTCTAGATAAAGTATTCTACTTCTAAAATATTATTTCTATTCATCTCTAAATTTTGAGTTTTTAGTACAGGGTCATTTTTACACTTAACTGTGACAAATTTTGTCATTGAAATTTAATCGGTGATCGAAAGTACGCGAAAGAATCAAGGAGCTGATAACTTTAATTGGAGGTATATTATTTTTATGCTGTGTAATTTCAGGTTGTGCTGTGATTTCTAAGTCTGTTGTACTTCTAAGTTTGTTTAATCCTCTGAAAAACTTTAACGAGTGTACATGATTTCATCAAGCGCTGACATATATAAAGAAAATAGGAGTGTGTCGGGTTGGTTTGCCTTGAAGTTGACCTCTATTTCTATTCGGTCAGATTTTACCAAGTCTACTGTGGCCACGGCAGCTCGTACAGATTATCTCGGCTGGAAGAAGCCACTGTGTACAAGCTCCGAATTTGCGCCTCCAGTGAAGCAGGAGTTGGACCTAACTCGGAACCTGTTGAGTTTCGTACCACCAGAGCCCCTCCTGTCGCTCCTAAAGGTAATAACATCTACTCTCTATCACAAGATAGTATTACACTTTTATCCTTACGTTGAGTTTTCTAAGCGCTGGTATTCCTGTTGCATTTGTCATGTGCCAAAGTATTATAGAAGTGCATACGCGCGCACTAAATGTCGCAAAAAAGTGTTACCACGTTTTAATTATTCCATCAAGTTTTTTCGAAGTATCGTATCATTTGTTTCGATTTTAAAACTAGCATTGCGTATTGATTTGCCTACTTTTACAATATTAATAAATTATTTATGATCATTCGTAGTACGGTATCTCTTTACTGCGACATTGTAAGTAATGAGTATTAGAATCAAATTATTTTCAATTATTTCCTCCTCTTATTTTACATCGATATTTCGATCTACTAACTAGTCAAGAAAAATTTGAAAAGTTCTAGTTTGGTTTGATTTGCAATGCTGTTGTTGCCAAGTTTTGGAATTGTATAAAATTGAACTGAAGTAGAGGAGTTTTTCTGCTGTGTTATCTGAAGGAATAAATATTGCATTTTTTACAGCTCCTCGAGCAAGTGAGCAGCCTGCCGAAGACGGCAGTAGCCCGAAATATCTAATAGAGTGGTGCCCTGTGCGGTGCTTCAGCGACAACCCTGTCACCTACGTCCTGCAGGCCAGGATCGCCACAAAACAACTCGACTATACTACGGTGAGATTTCTGTACCCCTCCCACGTCGCATGTTGCTCTATGAAGAATATTTTGTCGTATTTGAAGTGACCGACCATTGTAGGCCGGTATTGATGCAGTTTGGGGAACAGTTTGGCTCGTCTGAGACGATCTCACTACCTCTATATGTTGAAGAATTTTCTCGAGCTACTTAGTGGCTTGTACTCGTATATCTCCCTCGATATTGGAGTTAATCATATTTTGTATACTGTGTTTACTTTATGTAGATCAATTTTCTCTTTCTAAAGTGATATGGCAAAACAAAAATTAGTAGAGTTAGTACATTAATAATTGATTTTTAAAATTTATATTACGTTAATAGATGTGCAACGAAGTAATGCTTACCCGTTCAGTAATATTAAGGGGGTTTCAATTGTAGAGCAATACACCTTTTACGAGTATAAATATGAGAAATTAAGGGCTAATTTCTAAGAGAGAAGTAATGGAAGTGTGGGATTCTGACCATTACAGTGGAGTCTGTATTTTTTTTTACCAAGAGTAGATAGATAATAGTAGTAGAGAGAGTATCGGAATTCTCGTCCGATTATATTAGATGGATATTTTTTAAAAGTATATTATTGATATATATTACTGTTTTTGACCAGTCTACGTACGCGTGTCTCCACCAGCCTAGAAAGGGAGCGTAAATACGGAGTATTGTTATAGAGATCGGTGACTCGACTTGGAAAACCGTACACTAAACCTAAGCAAGGGGAAAGCATTCGGAACTGATATACTCTTTACTCTTTTGTGTTCAGACTTTGATGCTGGTCTATGGTGTGATTGCAGGTGTACACAGGGAGCGAGACTCGCCACGTGATGCCAGTGTGCCCAGGCGCTCTGTACAACGTGCGCGTGTGCGCAGTGCGGCAGCTGAAGGACGGGGAGGGCGCGCTGGCGGGGCCGTATTCCTCGCCCACCGTCTTCAACGCGCCCAACGCCGTACAACCTGTGAAGCAGCAGCAGCCGAGCGACGCTGCGCACCAGGTCAGATATCTGCCGCCTATGCCCTTCTTGTTCGTTCTTATGTGAAACCTCGCATCAATTGTTTTAAAATATAGTCAATTCACCGCGAGCGTAAAAGGATGCATTCTTTCTGGGTAAGGGTGGGATTTGCCAAAAATGTCTCGTCGTTATAGCGCTCTAATATCTTGATTCTTTTCGGTAAAGAGTATTTATAACATGTTTTGGACTTGGTTTGTTTTCTACTTGCATTGCCCACTTTCGTTTCATAAGTTGAACGAAGAATTACGATGGCTCCTCTTCTGATGGTAGTTTATTTTGCTTTATCTCATTTTTCTTTTTCTTCATAGTTTTTCACCGTATTTTCATAATTGCTTGTTAATCTGCACTATCATAGGTCTCAATGTCTTCTTAATTCAATATTGATGGTAATTTTCAAAATTCGGAAGTTCCATATTATGACCTCTCAGGGAGCATAAAATAAGCAAAAAGGGTTAAGCTTGTCTGTGGTATGCTAGGTCCCCAGTGGGGCATTGTTAGGTCACGTCAACGATAGGAAAACATTCGGAACTTCTATCTTTCGCGCTTACAGTGCTTCTTTCAATTTTCACATCTCATTTGATATCCCTTTACTTTTTTCCTCTTTTTTCTTAACTCACTTTTTCTTAACTCACTTTTTCTTAACTCACTTTTTCTATGCGCATTGAGTCTTGCGTAGGAATATACCTTGTGCTCAGATTCCCTGTTTTCTATAGTCCATACCCAAAAGTCCCTTCTCTTCACTCTTTGGATAATATTTTATGGAATAAGGAGCTTCAAACTATCAAATGATCTCATTGGATTTAATCTATTCCATGTTATGATAGATACGCACAGTTCTCGTTTTCAATTTCCTAATCGATGAAAAGCGGTTGTAAAATTTTTGACGCAGTAAATGAGAACTGTCTCTGTGCGGAGTAGTGAAATGGGCCGAATTTGAAATAGGCGATTGAAGTAGTATTACAATGAGAACTATTTTTGACGCTTTAAATGAGAATTATCTCTGCGGAGTAGTGAAATGGGCCGAATTTGAAATAGGCGATTAAAGTAGTATTACATTGAGAACTATTTTTGACGCTGTAAATGAAAATTATCTCTGTGCGGAGTAGTGAAATGGGTCGAATTTGAAATAGGCGATTAAAGTAGTATTATATTGAGAACTACGAGATGAAATCGAGAAAATCAACCCAGTGGTTTATTTGGTTAAAACCTCAAATATGTTCATTATGTTCTGTGGGAATTGCTCTTGAAAAATCGTGTTCATGATGAGCTTTGAAAAACATATTTTTCCTAGCTACTCGCAGTAACTGTTTCCCATGAAAGACCGTGCGTTTTTTTTAAAGATTATTATCACTTTTAAACTATAAAGTCGTTTAATAATTATTTTATAATTTTAATTCCAAGAATACCTTGGAAAAATGGAAACTATTATTAATTGCGAAATTCGTATCTTCGACTCAGAAATTGACCGAGACATTAAATGTAACCAAAAAATTTTAATTGAAACACATTACTAGTATTCTCATAGATATCTTATTACACCCAAAACATTTACTAAATTTCCACTCAAGCTTTTCACCGTTTCAAAATTGATTTGGCTTGTTTTTACATTCATGTGTAGTTTCTATAAAGGAAATAATTATTGAAGCAATGTAAATCGCATCATGACTGAGATACCTGCTGAATATTTTACCTTCTAGATACATTTTGTGGTTGATTCAGCTGTGATGCTTCTATCATTGATTAGATCATTTCGCTTTTTGCCAGCGCACAAAAAAATTAAAAACATGATAGGCAACTTTCAAAGTGAACAATAGACATAAATTACTGGGAAACGTGTGTGATCCTGGTCTTAGTACTGAATTATGTTTAGTGTTTTTGTTGGGTTCCTCGAACTTTTTGCAAGGGATCTCGGGACATTAATGTAATTAATTAATATACATATGTTCCAGCTTTAGAAAAAAATTAATTTCCCCTTAACTAATGTGATTCGATATGGTGTCTGCTATGAATTATTGGCTTCACTTGACACAAAATCTGCATCTGCACCCTAAGTACAGGTTTTGAGGCAGTTTTCCGAATATTCCAATATCCAAAGTATCCAGAAAAAATGCTGACGCTTGTACAATAATTTTCTGTGGGTTGAGGTCATGGAGTGTCGAGACGGATGGAGCCCAGGAATTTCCAAATTTCGTCTTCTAAGCGAACTTAATAATCTACAATTGGTTGCATCCTCATCTTTGTAAGGCAAAATCTCTGTTTGTCACTTCATAACTCTCTTTTTGTTGAATAATTTAGGGCTTTTCCGTTGAATTAAATTTTTAATTGTATTTAAGTGCGTCCAATTTGATCGATCCAACGTTAGTCTAGATTTTTAGCCTTGTCTCCCCCCTCAGGCGAAATTAGATAAGTCATAGGCAATAGAGTTAGGTTAGTTAGGTTTGTCTATCCTATGCTATGGGGACTGGCGTTTCCTGGGGGACACAGGTTACTTCGGCTTTAGCTATGCCTTCGGGACTTCTATCTTTTGTGCCCACCTTGCTTCTTTCCATTTTCATTCCTTCTTCGCTAATGATTCTTTATCTGTTCTTCTTCTTAACTTGCTGTTTCTATGCGCAGGGGATCTTGTGTGTGGACACACCTTGTACATAGATTCCCCTTTCTTTTTCGTCCATACTTGATGGTCCCTTCTCTTTCGGTGCAAGATATTCTTCGGTTACCAATGCACTGCCATCCTTACTATTTGTCTCGTCTTCTTGTGTTTGAAAATTATTCATGGAGGGAAAAAAGTTTACTTGTTGAATAACAGCACGTTGGCGCTAGAAAATAATGGTTGGTATGCTCGTATATTGGGTTTCATGTAAGCTATGGCAATGTCCTCTGTTTACCTTCCTTCCAGTGCTATATTCTTATCCTGCTCTTTCATTTTTAGAAATGCACTCACAATTTAAAATCATTACTTCTCTCTATTTCTAATTCTTTTCATCATTCGTTACGTCGCCTCTTGGAAAATTTGTTGCTATGCACATCTGGACGAATCCCCCAAACTTGAATTATATGGCTGATTGAAATAGATGTGATTGTGCTGCTGCAACCAACTATTGGCCTGATATGTACCATGTGTACAGGGTGTAATTTGAGCCTAATACATACTTTTCTCTCATAGTAAGATTTTCAGGAAATGAGTTCATAAATACCTAGAAATTACTATCACCAGTTAATTGTGGGCTTTCTTGTCGCGAATGAGCAAGCAACCTCTCTTCTTTTCATTAGGCAGGACACCGTTTAGACTTGGGTTCAGTTACTAAAACTACACTGTTGATGTGCAGCGAGGCGGCACTAGTGTGGCCGAGCAGCTGTCCTGGCAGCGGCTGACGGACGCTAAGAAGGCAGCGTTGCTGGTCACTGTGTTCTCGGTGCTGGCTGCCCTCATGGCCTACCTGCTCGCTCCCTCTGCCCTGCCCGCCTGAACAACAACACGGTCGCCCTCCCCACAACCCTAGATGCCACTGACCTGGAAGGTTGCTCTCCTGCATCATTGTATGCGCACTAATTGACTCGTCTTGCTCCCGGATTCAATCTAAAAAATATTTACAAGACTGAATATGTATAAGACCACGTGAAATTTCATTCGCTTTGTTATTTGAAGAGAAAATTATCGTGAAGTTTATCTATTTCTAAATTTTGACCAAGAACTTAATTTTTGGGCGTTGCGTACTCAATATCAAAGTGAAATTTAACTTGAAAATTTTTATATAAGAAATGTTAATTATATTGACGTCAGTGAACTCTTCTTAGTATAAACAGGGTTTGAGTGTGTGCTGCTCTTTTCAGAGCAGAATTTATTCGAGTTATTTCATCTCGACGTGGTCTGTAATCAGATGCAAGGCTTTGTATTTTCTTTGTCCTTGAAGCGAGTTATTATTCCTGGGTTTTCCTTTATGCCAAGGTCAAGGAATTCGTGAGGGCTTAGACGCCATAGAAAGTAAGTTTTTAGATGCAACTAGATTTCTTGAAATTTCTTGTTAATTTGGTGCACTTGTTACTACAGAACGCAAATGTATCTTTCGTAGCTAATTTCTTGATTTCCCGCGCTCATGACCGCGGCAGTTGAAAGATTTATCTAGCGTTCGTGAAGAGAGACGTTCTTGTTTGACTTGTGTTGGATAATATACCTCAATGTTGGTTTTTGAAGTTGAACTATAACTATGTCTATCAATCTGTTGCACTTAACGGAATTATGTAGCACAATCTTCGTGTGAGGTTTCCATTAGCATTTATAGATGCACTCACTAGCTTCCAATGTATTCATTCTGGAGTGTGTGCATTATGTTTTGACTGTGCAATTTATATGTTTGGTTTTAGTTTGCGATCTTTCGCTTTATGATTAGGAAAATTGTTTGTAACTATAGTTTCGATTTGAAATCCGTTGATTTGAAGTGACTTTAAAGATCACCTTCTCAAAAAGACAGTTTATCTTTGGTTTTGCGTGAAACTTTTATTTTTGTTGCTGCACTTGATGAGCTGTTTTGTTGGGAGGCGCGTGAAGCTACGGAGATATTCTTTGATATTTGTGTTTCTGTCGTTGATATTTCAGTTTGAGCTTTTTGCGAGCGTTCTCATTTAATTGAGTGCTCTGATTTGTAGCATTTTCTAGTTGTGGAGAATGTCCTTACATCAGGGAGAGAAACCAGTGAGTGAACTATTAGTTATCGACCCAAAGATCTTATGCATTTATTCTAACAGTTATAAAAGCGCTTGATGTTCTTTGTATTGCTTATCTGTGAATTTTAAACGAATTGGCGATCGTTTGTGTGAAGAATAAGAACTTAATTCTACAGCAATGAGTGACCACTGGCAATAACGTCATTTGAAACTTGTAAGGATCGCCGCGTTGTCAACTGTATGGAGTCAACATCATAAAAGTGTCTTTCTTGGAATAGTTAATAAATATATTGATGGTGTATATGTGTTGTAAAGACCTGATTGTTGCTTTTTCAGTGTTTCGCTAGATACAATTGTACTGGATGACTCGAGACTATTTCATACCAGTTTTTTGATCTAAGGAGGAGTTTAAAAACGGTAGCTTATGGGTTACCAGCCTGTGGAACAGAATCTAGGAGAATTTTTTTTCTACAGGGCTGAAAGTTTCATTGACAGGTAGTTCTACATATTCATGTTATTGGGACAGTGCAGTTTTGAGGGAGACAGCATATTCTTCGTAAAATTGTTGTTAACAATTTTCTAGGAATAGTGATATAAAGAATAAAATGGCGATTCTGGTACAATGTGCGCTCGGTACCAGCTCAAATTAGTAATAGTTAGTACTATTTTCATTGTCTTTTGTAATGACTTGAAATTTGATTGCAAAAAAGTAATAGCAAAATCTTTTCACACCCAGAATTCTACATTATGGTGTGTCTGTGTTATTTTCATCTTACTGATGAAGAATATTTGATATGTTCAGCATTTGTTGTATATACCTAAACTATTTTCGTATTTTTTGTAATATAACTTGCCAACTAAAATTTCTCATGGTGTTTGTTTCGTTCTTATTCAAACCTGAACCTGAGGTTTGACGCTTATTGAAAGAGAGTATACCTGATGAACAAGCACGACTGTTTTCTCTGGACAGATACCTTGATGAATGTTGTCTGGTATCGCTGGAGACTTGTAGCCCTAACACCCACTGCTCTCAACATTTACTCAGCATTCTGTTCATGTGGTGTTCATCAGCAGTTACGATGAAGAATTTAATAGCTTTGGATAATATTTTAATAATTTAAAGCAAGGTTCCCGTTAAGGGACCATGTGACTCCAGAATTTAGAGTACATATATTGTTTGGGTTCGATCATGAGTTTCTGCACTTTTATCATTTTGTTATTCTCAGGTTATGTAGAATATCATAGTTGTGTTTTGCAAAACATATTCAGCTGAGCGAGAAAAGGAGGCTATTTATTTGGACTGAAAAACTAATAATGCGAAGAGTATAGCGATTGCTGTTCGTCACGAAGCCTTTGTGGTTGCCACTTGAGTATGGACACCGCTTTTCAGAATCACTAACTTAGTCTTTTCTATTCAAGCATCGTCTTCTGATCGAGATCTTTAGGTTTATTTCGATTTTATGTGTTGGTCATTGTGCATGCCTGCAAATGTTCATGCATTAGGCATTTATTTATGTTATGTTTAGATGTTTAGTTATAATACTTGATGGGTTTATTGACGGCGTTATATTAAAGGAGTACGTAGCCTACTGATAACAGTAGAGCGCTGCTAGTGTAGGTCTTAGCTCAACCTTTTAAATAGAATCGCTATTTTTTCAGTGCTAAATTTTCACTGATTTTCATATTTAATTACAATCTAATAATATATGTTTATTTTATCATACTGCTTGTACGGTAAATTTAATTATTCTTAGTTTAGTAATTTAGTTTAGTTCTCTCATGTCACGTAGTGTAAGTTGGCTTGCGACGCCCATTATTTGCTCTTATAGTCGAGTTATATTACATAGCGTGTTTTTGTTGCTGTATTTATGCTACTGCTTGGGCTGCGCAGGCTTCCTGAACCCTCCTCTCTAGCTTTGCACGAGCGATACTGGCAAGTTAGTCGAGATTGGTTTATCCGTGTAATTCACTCAATTACTAGAGCTACTGCGCCTTTAATTTGAAAGTTGTCTTTTTAATTTCAATCCAAATTGCTTTGTTGTAGTTCTTCGGTTGCTCTATTTATAGTTTTAGTATATTTGTTTTCTATTTATACTCACGTCTAAACTTCTCTCTCCTAGTCGCTTGTTGCAATTAGTAATTTTGTTGTGCTACTCCCCAGGAACGATATGCCTCGCAAAAATAGGTCTTATTATTTTGGGATGAAAATCTTATCTACTTAATGTTCAATTTATTTATTTCACCCCCACTGTTTTGTTTATTATTGCAAGCTTCTCATTGCTGCACTTGTTAAGTACACTTGGTTTTGGGGACCAAACGGGATTATAAGGATCTAGACTTTTTCATTCAAATGAGTAGAGTATAATTTTAATTTCAAGTGCTAGGTATGAAGCAATGAACTCGGTATACTTTTTCTGAATGTTGCTCATCCAAGTTATAGTGACATGTAAGGGCTTCTATACACGGGGTTTGATTTCCTGGACCTGGGCCCCCATTTTTTATGAAATCTTACGATGTAAGGCTGCTTTTGGCAATGATATGTTATTACACTTTGCTTCTGAGTGTGTGCATTTTGTTCAAAAGAATGGATAGTTAACTTGAGTAATTAACTACACTACCTAATGAAAATTATGCTTTTCTCGCACGAATATTTTGCAGGACATGATTTAGTTTGACTAGCTCAGTTTTCATCACTGCGTAGTTCTCTGAAAGTCGTCTAAAAAGAGCTCATTCGAAGAGCTTTCTTGGCATGGTATGAGTGAAAAGTACGGAGCAAATTAGGGATTTCATCGGATGATCAAATAAATGTGTATAAATAATACTACTAGGCGATAATTTAAATTAAGGTGTCTGAAAGGAAGAAACGGGAACTAAATGTTGGTTATATTTCTACCGTGTTCGATTATCTACTCTCCATGACGACACCTAAATTTATAGAATGAAGTGGTTGACTTATGTGCCTTACAGAAAATAAATATATCCTTTTCTTCCTTGTCTACACCAACTCTCGTTTCCCATCTGTTGTTAGCTCTTGCGATAATTTTTATCTGTTCATTTGCTGTTGTTTACAATGACAAATTTCCTTTTATAATACTGAATTTTTAAATTGTTGAGGGCATAAGCATAAAGGAAAGTGAGTTTAACATAGCAATATAAATGTTTCTACCGTTTATTGTTCCTTTATCATAAGCGAAAATGATATATGCAAGAATATGAATTTTTGACGAGTGCTGGTAGTTAGGTACAGTAGATGCTCATTTTCAAATTCTTCTTGAACACCCTTTGTGGTTGAAAATAATGGTATTTCGTTGTTGTGCTTTTCTGGAAAATTGGAATCTAATATTTCTTTGTTCGTATCTCGTATCATTGCATCTCACAAGAACTTCAGTTTTTTTTATATCTCTACGAAAATATTTTAGACTAGCACTAAGAAAAATTTGTCTACTCCAGAGCGTACTTAGTGTCTGTAGATGTCGGTTCGGGATTCACTTGATTCCTAAATTCATTCTCTTAGTGTTCATTCAGTGGTTATCAGTTTCACTGTGTAAACTTAGCCGATCGTGAATGTGGCACGCAATGGAGCGATTTGCATAATGAGGAGTCGAGTGCCCTTAGTTGATATACTACAGTAATTATAAACACCTTCGACGGCCGAATTATGTTATTGTTCATTTGAGGCGCCATTTTGAGTGTGTTAGGAGTTGCGGCGTTCATGATCAATTTTGTTGGTTCTTGCTCGACATTTGTGGCTGAAAAAGTGTACCGGGGTCTCGGCTTTTGGATAAATCTGTACTATTTCGAAGGCTAGAGCAAATGCCTTTGAGGTAAATGAATATTCGCACTCCGTATTTCCATTTAACCAATAAGTTCCTCGAACTGCAATCATTCCCTTCTATCAAACTTGGAAAATTTTCCTTGCCCTACCTGAAGTTTTGTGTCTCTATAGATTAACTGTGGGCGCTCCTTACGTTATTGTTTAGAACACTGTTGGTTGGGTTAGGTTTCTTGTGCTAACTCCGTTGCTTGTATCGTAAGCTAAACTAACAACGTAATATTCTTTCTTGTGACTCAAGCCTGAGCAGTACCAAGCACTCGAGGCGGGCTGGTGTTGATCGTGCTGGAGCAACCATGCTTGCTTTCTATGTTACTTTATTAGTAGCTCCAATAGTTTAAGTGTGCATTATAGTAGTTTCGTATTTATCCTACTGATCGAAGTATATTTAGTTTTTTCCGAGATAATCTCGATATTTGTTGCTCGTACATTTATGTCTTCTTTTTGTGGTCATAATTATTTAAAGTTTTTCGTTCACTCGTCATCACGAGAGCAAAATTAACAGTTCTCTAGCGGACCAATCTCACGTCGCAGGCCTCAAAGGTGTAAGGAAAAATTACATTCGTACGCTTACTGTTCCATTTAAAAATTGTATGCTGATTATTGCCTTATTTTTATTTTTCGACTTTTACTCAAGACCGGTAAACCCACACGCGCAATCTCGTGAAGGTGATGTAAGCGATCTGAGGCTCTTTCTGACTGCTGCTCAAGTGAGCAGCAAGGTACTGGTCTCTTGAATGACGCGTTTTTTGAGAGGCTCTTGTATTACGATGAATATTACTCTCAAGCTTTCTGTGCTGTGGATCTTCGTGTAATTCTATCATAAACAAAGATATTCTTTATACATAGCTTATTATGTCGAAACGTATACTCCCATATGCCTGCAGATATGAATTATATTGTTTATTATTTCAGTTTTTCTTCTCCTGAAGCCATAATGTTGCAAGGAAATTGGCTGAAATTTCGACCTCTGAAGCACCAAAATGAGACCAGTTTGTACTAGATCGATACCTAATTTCATCAGCAAAAATAGGAATCCAAAATAATCGTACACAGCTCGCGAAAGCTTTGGTTAAATAAATGAAAAAACTTGACGTTTCAAATTTTTAAATCATACACTTTACAAGATGGATCCTGGGGTTCCTTATTCTAATAAATAAGTAAACATCTATTGAATTCTGTTCAATTACTGTACTGAAGGTTTTATAGAGGGATTACGACCGAGCGCGTCACGTTGCTGCCCGATAGGGGTTTCAGCGTGGGTAAGGCGCTCGGCCGTTAACGGGTGGGCAGCTGAAACCCTCAGGTGGGGGACCTGACACCGAAACCATGAAGAGATGACTGGAAATACTCGACCTCTTCTCCAGTGTGTAGCCAGTACATCCCTCTGTCAAATGACTGCCCCTCATTTCGAACCTGAAAATGCCGAGATCGCAGAAACGAAAATTTCTCGTAGTTTTTTGCCTAGTTAACAACTTTTAAACGTCGGCAACTTTTGAGCTTTGTAAAGATACGTGTTTTCGGTGTGAGATGGGCAGAGCATCTTGATGCGCCAATTATGAACGTTTTACTATTACTACCGTACTGAAAGTTAATTATGAAGTAGTTGCACAATGCCAGTAGAATTAACTTCATGGACTGCCATTTGTTGATACCGAGAACTCATTTGGCGTTTGACTTGTTTGGCCTCTGCTCAGGTGCACGGCAATGCACTCACACAGTGTAATCGGCAGTGATCGTGTGAATGTAAAAGCAAAGGCGTCCACATCTCTCGTGAATGACGGTTAGCAGGTTCTATATACCGAACCACAAAAGCGTCGAGGTGTTCATGCTGAGCATTAGTAGACTTGAAGTTATCGATATTGTTGCCGTGGCTTTCCGAGCTAACTCTTCCAATGAGGTCTTAGCTGTCCTGAGCAAGACTGCGTGGAGTACCAACTTGATGATCCTTTTTGTTTTGTTTCCTAATCTCGTGTGGTGGTGAAGGCGATAACTTGCTGTTACGTGGCCATTTGTTGCAGCATTGTTCGTGAACTCTAAATGCACAAAAACGACAAGTGTTTATGCCACCTGTTCTACCCCGCATGATAAAATCATGAATTTCAAAGGCTAAGGAGCAAAGCGGAGCGAACGAGAACGTACGGTAATAGTAAAGGTACTTTGAAAACAAAAAAACGGTCAACCTGGTCGTAAGCAAGTGATTTGCGCTGCGGTGTTCCAAGACCTCAAGCCTAGCGTTCTGCGCCGAAATTTGCGTATATTTTTTTGGATATGAACGATATTCTTGAGTCATAAAAGCAATCGTGCATCTACATGGATTTGAAAACTTATGAAATAGACAATAAATAAAAATAAATACTTAAAAATTAGCTTCAAATCCCAACATCCGTAAATCTAACTGAAATTAAATGCGTCTCCAACACTTATTTTTCATAACCCTTTCACTCCTGCAATTCCATTGCTTTCAGTTGCTAAGCGATCAGACGTGATCTCTAAACTGACATTGCACTCTGTCAAGAGGGCAGAAGTATCAGTAATTGATTAAGGTGAAACTTATGGATGGCATTGAGAAGTACCGTCAGTAGTGAAAGAGTTAAGAAAACGTGAGAATTCATGTCTCCTAAATAACAGCAAGACGTACGAGTATACAAGAGAACAATTGCCTAATGCACCTTGCCTTCGTACACAACGAATGGGCGCCCGGCATGTTTCCGTTACATGAAAATCGAGGAAGATACAATAAAAATAAATCGCTTATATTGCTCCTAACCCTTCCAGAAATGAAACTGTGAAATGTCTCCCTGATAAAATTTTTATTTGTTTGTATTCTAGGCGAATTTTTAAATTCATGATGGAACTGAATCAAAAACGTTCGTTTACGCAGCAAGCAAAATGTCGGCGTTTTTCTGTCCGTTCTTCAGGACTAACCTATTTATTTCATTTTCTCAACCAAAATTTCTCGTCATTCTACTCGACAAACTTAAATGTTTCGATCGCAGAAAACGAACTTAAAATTTGGAACAATTTGGAAATAAATTAAAATTTAGGTCAACATTTCGCAATTCGCTTCTTTTTTAACTAGCGATAATAAAAATTTCTNCAGTGCTTACTTTATCATAATCTTTCAAGCATTGCATTTACCTTCTTTCAGAACGTCTTGTAATACAAATATTTTTCGGTCATAAACTTTTTCAGTTTGTGTACTGACTGATTTGGGACGAGTTTGTTTATTTATTTTTGAGAAAATATTGACATAAAATTAGTTAAGAAACTTCCGTCGGCTTTTTTTGTAGTTAGAAATGGAGGGGTTGTTGATCGGGATAGGTCATCGACAACATAGAAAGTGCTGGTCGGAGTTGGTAGTTGCTCAGTTTCATCGCTAGAACCGCGTTCGAATTCCAAATTGTGACTGCCGGCTTCTTCTGGAAGAGCCCTTCTGAGCTCAGCATTGAGCATAGATAGGGGAATACCGTGGAATGGTAGATTATCGTCCAAGTCATCCTCTAACTTTTGTACTAAAGGTTGTTCTACGAGGTTAACAGACTCTTTACCAGCTGTGTTTGTTGTAGAAGTCATGATCATCGACTCGGGTTCTTCTTGTTCCTCAGGATCATCGTTGAGCTCCGATTCTATAATCTCTTTCGGAATTCCAAATATGTGAGTTGCCGTGACTTGAGGTTTTAATTGATCTTCTAATAACTCAGATTTAATTAAGTATTCAGGTATACCGTACGAGTTTGAAAGCTGTATTTGAAGTTCATTACTCATATGAGTGATTTGTTCCGTTTGAACTGGCCCACTTGTTCTGTACACATTTTCTGGGACGGACTGAAACCTTGTAGCAAGCGAAGATCCGACGAACGGGCTATCACCAGTAAATAACGATGTGATGGAGGGCTTTCTAAAGGGTTTCTTTACGCTGCTCGTAAACTCCGCAAATTGCATAGGGTCCACCTCTACTGGTCTTACTGAATTCACATGTGGCTTAAAATATGATGCAAAGGGTGGTTGAGTGCTCAAAAGCGGCTGTCGTAACTCGTATAGTATGGTAGAAATACTCTGAGTGTCAGGACCAGACACTGTAATCTCGTCCGACGTCACTGTAACTTGCATAGGAATATCAGTTCTTATAGGTTCCTCAAGGGTAATCGCAGTGGTTCCTAGTTGATTCTCAATAGCAGTTATCAAATCTTGTAGCGTTGTGGTTAATCCTACATCCTGCTCCGTGGTTGTAGACTCGGTGACAGGCTTGGTAACCATGGAAGCACTAGCGGTTGGCAAATTATTAGCAGTGTATGAGTTGTCTATCACTGTAGTGTCAGTGGTTGTGGTTTCAAAACTCTGTGCAGGTTCAGCTTTCAAATTGAGAAGAATTGTTTCGTCGTCAGACTCCTGGATATTTACAACTAAAGGTCTGTTGGTTTCTTCAGGATGAAATACAGAGTACGTAGTAGACTCTGATTGCAAATTCGGTTGGATTGCGTAGTCGTCAGGCTCTCGTATGTTGACGACCAAAGGTTTTGTCGTTCCCTCAGGTATGGACGACTTGAAAGCGTTAGAGGAAGTTGAATAAGAAGTTTCAAAATTACTAGGAGAAGTAAGTTGACTTTCTGTTGATAATTTTGATGCCTCCTGTTGGAGTGTTTTGACAGGAGTCTCTTCAGCGCTGAAAGATTGAGGCTGATCAGTACCAAGAGGAATACGGTCTTTGACAATCTGATAAATTTCATCGTTTGATAACGGAGTCGTGCTGATGAAACGCGTCGAAGATGTGGGACTTACACGGTTCCCAGTTATCAGTTGAACAGGCACTCGTGTATCTTCAGCGCTAAAAGATTGAGGCTGATTAGTACTTAGAGGAATACGGTCTTTGATAATCTGATAAAGTTCATCGTTTGACAAAGGAGTCGTGCTGATGAAACGCGTCGAAGATTCGGGGCTAACGCTGTTCCCAGTCACCAGTTGAACAGGCTTTCGTGTCTCTTCAGCGCTGAAAGATTGAGGTTGATTAGTACTTAAAGGAATACGGTCTTTGATAATATGATAAAGTTCATCGTTTGATAAAGGAGTCGTGCTGATGAAACGCGTCGAAGAGGCGGGACTAACACGGTTCCCAGTCACCAGTTGAACAGGCACTCGTGTCTCTTCATAGACTTGTTTTTCGGAAGAGTAGGTATCTTCCTGATAAGTAGGGGAGGGTAAATACGAAGGTTCGTCCTGAGAATGCTCACTTATAACAAAATATTCATACAACGGAATATCGGAATCATCATAACTTTCAGGATAGGAGTTCACAATTTCGTACTGAACATTTTCTGATAATCGATCGCGTATGGCACTTTGTGATATAAGTTCCTTCAATGTTTGCCTTGGATTTGTAGTCTCGTAGTCCGCTGTAATATAATCGACTACATAATCCCCATAGCCCTGAGTAACGTCTTTAGTAGAGTAAACGGAGGCAGGAGTTCTGACATGGTAGGGCTCAGTTCTTTGAAACGCAGAACCTTGGGAGGTGGTAGAGCGAGGATACCTGCCAGTTGACTGAGTGCTATGGTAACGAGATTCTGTAGTTGAGGCTAAATTTATTCCTGACTCAGTGGTTGATTCAAAAGCATTTCTTAGGGAATGAAACTCGGAAAGGCTATTTTTAGGATTGGAGGTGAAGAACTTCGATAATAAAATTTCAGGAGTAGAAACACTGTTCTGTCGCGAAGGCTGAGTAGTCGACTTCAAGAGTGGAGTTGTTTTTCTATACTCGTCACGATTAGTATTGACTGGATTTAAAACTGTTTCAAAATCTGAGTAGTATTCGGATTGCACTGGTTTGTTCAGATAACCATCAACGAGTTTTACCTCTTTGGATTCACCTTGCAAATCAGAGCGGCTCTTATAAAGCAAGTTTTGCAATTCTCTGAACACATATTGAGTAACTGATTCACTTTCTGCTAAGTCCTCTTTAGCGGTGTTCACATTAGAGGGTTTGGCTTGATGAGTTGAGAAAAAGTTCTCGAAATTTTTTCCAAGAGTAACTGATTCAACACCCTCATACTGTTGAAAAGATTTCTGAGCTTCTCGTTTACGCCTGTCGGATTCATACGATGACACGATCCTTGCACACTTAGCACCAAATTTTCTCACGCATTTCTCCAAAAAATTTTGCAATTTAAATTTAAAAAGACTAGCGTCTGTGACCTTCGAACCGTTCTTCTCTGGAGGTACATTCCACTGTTTTTCAAACTTGGTGTTCATTTCAGAAAGATCTTGAATGAATTTCAGCATATCGTTGGACAGTGCTCCTAGTTTTCGTTTCAAAGCGTGTTCAGTATCTCCATCACCCGAGTCTGTCGCGCTGAGCAGAGTTACATTGGATGCCGCATAATCGGCCGGTGTCACGAAATTCGTATCAGTCGTTCGTTCAACCGAAAAAATGGGCTGCTCCGTTGGGTCTTCGTCTGAGAAAAAAATTTAATCATATTAAACACTAATCTTTAAATTTTTAAACCATGCTAACCTTCCATGAAAACTTTGATAAATACCCACTGTAGATTCAGAACAGTTTCATTGAAAGTATTGCCTGACTCAATGAAAAACATGGATAGCGTAAAGTGAAAACTAACTGAAGCATGTATTACTGTATTATGAGTCCTAATTTCCTACTTTCTCTCAAGCAATTACCAATTAAAATTGCAATGCATTCCCTATGCCATGAAAACTGAAACATTAAATGCTTCAGCAGGATTGCAATATTATCAGACGAAAACTTTGCAACTGAAAACACAAATAATCGAAGATTGAAAACGACACAGCAACCAAAGTGACCAGTGCCAACTTTTCCTCAGATAAAATGGTACTTTACCTTTGTATGACAGCACAGATCTCTTCGTGCTGGCGCCCGCAACAGCTGAGCACAGCAGCACCAGCAGCAAGAGAGCAACAGCAGCGCAACCAGACGACGACGCTGAGTGCATGGCTGCGCAGGTGCAGAGGCAAGTGCCACGAGCAGAGTTTCGCGTCTGCAACAAAGAAAGAACATCGGAACTTGCGTCGAGCACGAACCTGTTCTAGCCTGCACCATCTACGGATGTCCTGTTTTTCCACCATGGCCTGAACACTCTCACTTGCACGATTAATCAAAGTTATGTCAAATAGACAAACCAATATCTCTCAACAAAAGCTACCACCAAATGTCAAAAAATGGTTTTAACATAAAAAAGAAAAACAAAAAACATCGACTATCGAAAATTCGAAACTATGAGTCTACAAGGATAAAAATAGTCAACGAGTCACAAAAAAATAGGCGAGTTCGTAACGAGAGTTACGAACTATACTCTCTATACTTTTCCTAACCTAGTTCAACCTGTGCACCTAGGGTCATATTTGTAAAAAAAAATTAAAATGTAATTTCAGATATGAGATCTTCCGTTAAGTTTATAAAAACGATGAAATACCGGGCTTTGTAATCCACAAGCTAAGTTACTCCGAAAATATTTTCAAGTTAAGGCTGACTCGTAGTTTCTTGATGTATCGACTATCTCTATCAAACAAATCAAGTTTCTTCAACCATATCACTCGTTTCAATTTAATTTTCTTTCGTTTTCTTAACATCAGCCTGCCGTTTCAACGACTAATTGTCATCAAGCTATTGCATAACCAGTTACATAGACAGTGAAATCACAAGTCAGCGTTGAAACTATAGTGATTATTACGAATAATGTCAAGAAGCGTAGAAAAAGCACAAGCCTGGACACCGAGCTGTTGGACAAAAGAGAGCGAGGAGCAGTCCTCTAGTGAAAGAAAGTATCCTAAAAACCTGCTCCTCCTTCGAGTTTCGTAACCTACTATGCAGAAACGGCTGAGCTTACAACAGCATCTGTTTTGTGAGCTGTAACCACTGAACAGTTATTTAGCTTATCAATTGAATAATACGTATGTAAGAAATAGAACACCGTCATTCAGTAGTATATAAACCTTTGAAAGGAAAGAAGCCAAAATAGTTCTTTTATAATAACACGTGGATAACATTTTATATACAATAAAATATTTCATAAGCTTGTAGCTTAAAAAACAATTTCAAATGTTAACATAATATAACTAGTCTACTGCAACAAAGGCACACGCGAAAAGAAAGCCTATTTTTTTTAGTAAACGTTTCCAGGGTTAATTGAACAGAATCTTGTCTTTTAACTAACACCAATCTATAACCTCAAAAAAATTAATAATTAGATTTTCCTAACAATTCGTAACGTCTTATGGCTCGGCAATGACAGCTGTTTTGGAAATTGAAAATTAGTTTTTACGAAAAAAGTCAGATATGATGCTTAGATCTTAAATAACATCAAAATTAAGGTTACACAACTACTATTCAATAAGACACACAAGGAACTAACTTAGTACAACTCTGAACGTTAAATGTCAAATTCCCAGCCGTTAAATGTCATATCGTGATTCTCCACAATAATTCTTCAACTCGGCTGACGGTCTTTTGAAAATGTTTCCGATGTGCGTGAGTTAATGCCTCCACACTGTATTGCCGTTGTGCGTGAATTGGTGCCTCCACACTGTATTGCCGTTGTGCGTGAATTAGTGCCTCTGCACTGTATTGCCGTTGTGCGTGAATTAGTGCCTCTGCACTGTATTGCCGTTGTGCGTGCACTAGTGCCTCTGCACTGTATTGCCGTTGTGCGTGAATTAGTGCCTCCGCACTGCATTTCGGTTTACGTAACAAACGAATCAAACTTCAATGACCTGATTCTCTTCTGAAGAGTAAAATTTTCAATTTCGCTTCCTACAAAGAATTGTACGGCATGTAAGGATGTACGATAACTATTACGATCACCGAAATTCATCAAAATCGAAATCAAACCTAGAAAAATTGTGAAAAGATAGTAATACGTCAAATTTTAGTTCTGTTCAAGTGAGAATTCAGTCCACCGAATAAAAGTATAGTTCTTATTTTCTTGTTGCAATTCTATATTTCGAAATAATCTTCCGCAAACGTACCATTCGCGAGCTTGTCGTTGAGGGCATTGAGCGCGCATGGGCGTGAGCAGAGTATGCATAAAAACAGCCAGTTTTTCATTCATGTCTTACCACATTAGCGATAACGCACTCTGGCACTGCCAACAGCAATATTAGTGATGCTACCTACGTACAGGACATGGCTGGCTTGACAAAGCCGCTATTCCCTCCGCTGCCATTCTACACTTAACTTTGACGCTAGAAACTTAGTCGACCTCTGCGCTCATACATTTCTTTTCTGCAAAACAGAGGTGGACTCTTACAAACAGAATTACTTCTTGAAGTAAATATTGCGACAATAATTATTTCAAATTAAGACAATATGTGCATACAATTATGTGTTTATAAATTAATATGGAAATCTTTCTGCATCACGCTAAAAAAAGCGATTGAAATTTATTGAGAAGTTAGAGAGCATATGTTTTCAATAAGATGATTCGGTTCTTTTTGTGAACCATCTTGTACATGCAGCATTATTTTACGCTCTGACCAGGTTCTAAACCAAAAATTCCTCCCTACCATATTTGTATACAATACTCTGTCAACTACAGTTGTCATTTGGATGGCTTCGCCTAATTTTCAAATTAGGAGCTAAACTGACAAATGATATGCTAAGCATAATATTTGCGAATTTATATTGGTTCGCTTGCGACAGGAGAATATTGAAATTACTGACGATTTATTATTGTTTCGTATATACAGGGAGCCAGAGAACAATTACCGCAAAATCTAATTATTAACGAGTTACAGCGTTGTGCGGTTACGACAATCACGAAGAAGAGATAAAAACATTAAATCTATACTAAAACTTAACAATTTTCGAAATTCGATCACTTCATCTCAACAACAATGCAAGAAATTAAGAAGAACAAACATCTTATATAACGACGTCCACAAAATACGTCATTATACCATACATTTAAGGATGCTTGGAAATAGTTCAACGGCTCCCAAAGCCTTTTAAGTTCAAATTGGCCCACAAATCTACCATTCAAAATAAACTATCTCGATTGAAAGACAAGAACTCTCGGTGATAATTACGATGTCGCATCATCAACACTATAATGACACGCCATGTGTCTGTCACCTTAAATAAATTTTTATATTTTTTGGGAGGGGGCGTAATTCCAATGTTATTACAATGGGAATCTCATTAATTTTGTGGAGAATTTTATGCACTTATATATATAATAATAACCCGCTGTTACTTGCTAAGTTGGTTTATTGATTGGTCCTTCAGTCTGTCCGTCCATCTTTGCTTCACGCTCTTCAGGATTTAGATAGAAGAAAATTCCCGGGTCCGTATTCCTAAACTAATAGCGAGACTGTCAGCTAAAGCAGTCCGTATCTGTAATACTGAAAATAACATTGTTTCACGTTAGAGTTACCGAAAATAAGAGGGCATCTTAAGAAGTTAATATAAATATAATTTGTCACGCTATTTTTGGCGGGTCGCCTCCACTAGTATAAAATAAATTGTAATGGTTGCAATGCATGTTACGTTGGGGAAATTGGCAGTAACTTGTAAACTCGAGTCTTAGAGCATAAGGATTATGTTCGAAAGAAGAATATACCAGCATACTAGAAGACAATAGGATTCTTTTATCTCTTAAAATGCAAGCTTTTCGCAAGAAGTCAAAAACCAATATTCTTGGGGAATTTTAGAATCCTTTCATTTATCATTGATAATTATCTCGAATATCTTGAAAATATTTGAGCCTCTATGCATGGCCACACTGGGGTGCTGCCGGTTTGTGTGCATGGTGTCCCTTCGCATATCCGCGAGCTGTTGAAGGAGACCGTTTCTCTCCGGCGTCCATGATAGTGAGGCAAGGGCGGCCTATTAGGGATAGCTTATTTCCTAGGAAGTTATCCAGCTTCTTCTTGAAGACGTCCAGGGAGCCATCGCATTCTCTCAGATCTCTGGGCAGAGAGTTGAAGAGTCTGGATCCCATCGCAGAGAAATTAATCAATTAATTAATCATGACCAGATTAACCAAAACCTTGATGTTGATAACTCCCTCTCCCTAGTCTCGCCAATTCGTTAGAAATACGGAAAAGAATTTTCTGATTTAAATCGTTAAGAGCGTGACAGAGACGGACGTACTGAACAAGCAATCAACGCTGGGCTATTTTTATACAGTGGGATTGACGTTCCGTTGCCAAGATACCCGATGTAACCTTATGGTGTCTTTAAAAATACACTTCCCCTGATGACGGTTGGAAAAAATTCACACTGAAAGCTTTGGCCAAATTAAAAAAATTGTCTTGCTTTAAGTCATTATGCGAAACGAAAATGGAACCTGGAAGAGGTCCACCATTCTCCTAGTTAAAAAATGTCCACGTAAAATATATACTTTAATTTTAAACCTAAATAGTACTCTGTATTCGTGATACCGATTAACTATTAAATGGTTTAGCACCTGTAAATGTATTTTATAGAATAGTGGGTTATAAAAAATACCTAAAATTACCAGTATTTAAAGTCTATGTATACAAACATATTTCGTGAACACCCTGTCAATAAAGCCATTTCAATCAAAAAGAAGTGTAGTTATATATTAGTCTCTGATATGGATATTATACGTTGTGCGTTACCGACTTATGCATTCTACAGCATTGGAAAACTAACTATCCACCGCTACCGCGTGAATTAGAGAAGCGCTACATCCAAAGTACAACTGTAAACCACATTTTCTACCATATGTAAAAGATAATGTCAAAAATTGAAACGAAATTATTACTGTGAATTCACGAGTTTGTAATCATACGAGTCTTTTCCTTCGATTTCATCCGATGTTTGCGTACATATTAAATATTGAAATGATTTCTATATTAATTTACGGTGCCAAAAGATACAAAGCTTTTTTTAAATGATTTTAGATTCAAATAAAATTTCGTAAAGGTACATGGAAACTACCATAGTTGGTAGATATTTTGAAAGCAACTAATATCTGATTTTGAACACTATGCACTCAATTAAGACAACGTAATGAAATAAATTTAATGACTGTCACCGATTCGTTTGTGTTTTCGGGAATGTTTACGTTGCCAAAATGAGACAAAAAGTTACCTATTTATCACGGCATTTAAATTATCTACTTATAAATAAGCACAACACAATTGTTTGTATTCCAAGTACACATAAATATTTAGAAATCGACAAATGCAAAAAAATTTTACGAGTGACAATAAATTTTCTGTCCCCTGATGCGCGCACTTCAAAAAAGTGTGCGCACTTTTTTGGAAGCTCATATTTCCGGTTTAAATCGAGATATTTCAAATTTTTATCCTTTACATAATTAGAAAATTGTTGTTTTTAAGCACTAATATAATCATTCATAAATATAATACAAAAGCATAGCATACATTGAGCTTAATAAATAAGAGTACGATAGCTCTCTAGAGAGGGTTTATTTTCGTCGCAGTAAAACCCCAAATCCGCGATTATTCGATTGCTCATTTGCCGGGCTCAACTGGAAATATTTTGCGTCTCCTTCCTACGCATTAGTGTGAGACTTATTTCACTTGATTTAAAAAAATTAGGACTATAAATTATACATTGTGTTGCCAACATAATTCTAAACGATTTCAGCAACGCACTCATCCTCATCAGTAGTAAATAAACAGAGGTCTTGAAATAATATTATATTTTATGTTGGTATTCAAGATCAAAGAATGATACTAGGGAAAGCAATTCATACAGTTACGTTTGTAATAATTTATCCTAGTATCCTTCAACATGTTCGTCGCTGCGCTCGACATATTAATTGCTTGATCCCTCATTGAACACACTGGTGGGCTAGTAACTTGTGCGCTGTTCTTTAGTGCACGAAATTCGTCCTGAATTCGTTTAATTTTATAGTAAGATGCAATAATTGAACAGCGTTACAGTATGAGTAAGGAACGCATAAATCTCTTAACAAGAGCTATTATACTCCTGTTCACTGTACTTGGTGCATATCACTTTTTCATTTAATATTTGTAAATAAGTATATCGTTTCTAACAAACAACGATTTTTGCAATAATATACCGCAAACAGATTTGAAAGACCTCAATTTAAACCAAAACATGAGCTGACAAACAGGTGAGTACATTAAAAAAAACATAAAATACTCATAATTGATCTAGAAATTATTCGCAAATCTAGAAACAAATCGCAAAGCTCAAGCTATTGTCATCCAAATGATTCACTTGAATTCATTATCATACTAAATTTCTTCGATTATTTAATTATCGTAATCTGCGAATGAGCGGCAAGAAATCTTGCTCAATAATAAAATCAGTAATATTAATTGACATTATCTCATGGTTTTACATCATAAGTGACGACGCTGGAGAAATTTCACTCTCAGAGAAATCTAAGTGAAACTCCAGTTTTTCACGTACCCCCTAAAAGGACTGACTAGTTTTTCTTTTTAGTCCAAAAAAGTAACTACCAAGTCCAAAGTGAAGCAGTGACTTTCAATATCATGAAAATTCAGAAAACTTACAAAGATGAGCCGAGATTCGTGAAAGTGGTTCCCTTTTATCTTCGAAAAACCTGTTGAGCTCATGAGCAATTCAGCTCACTATTTTCTGCATTCCCTCGAATACGACTGACACATATGTACAGTCAAGGTTTCTTCATTTCCTCGGATACGACTGACAAACATGTTCAAGGTATGAGTAACGTGAGTCTGAAATTAGAAAATTTGCAACATTCTTTTTCGAAGCATTACATTCGTGAGAAATACTGTGCTTCGAAATATTGGAAAAGTCAATTTTTTGGTATAAAGCTGCAGTGCAATACGTTCGAAAAATCTTCAAAAAGTTTACAAATATTATTGAAACTTCCAATTTTATTGAGAAACACGAATCGATTGCATTGCGTGAAGAATGTCTTTATTCGCTAAAAAATAATATGGATTGCCCATAGAGCCCAAATTTTTGGTTTCAATCACAGCATTCCCTTCACGTGCAAATGCAGTGGAAGTTCTACGAATAGTTGAACGAATGTGAAGTTGAACGAATAGTGAAAGTAAAACGAAACGTGAAATTTTAAAAAGTTATCTCAATAAGGGATGCATCATAAATATTTTCAATTGAAAAGTCAAAGAATTAATCAAGCAGCATGGCATTGGTAACTTCCGTCATACATCACGGCGACAGAGTGGGTGAAATCTCGAACTTCGCTTCACGAAACATGAAAAATGCCTCTAACAGGTTTCAATGTTCCCTAAGATGTTCTGTCAAAAATTGAACAATTAAGTATTATCGATTCGATACGACATGTGCTCTGATTTTTTAATATGAAAAGATAAACTACTGCTGAAGAAGTCAACCTTTCTCAATGAGACGAAGAAATTCGTGAGTTTTTTGCGCCTCATCAGCAACCTGCATGGCCAGACCATCTCGACCACTCTCTCCACAGGCCATTGTTATAAAAACTACAATAACTCGAGACGCGAACTGCCAAGTCATTCTTAGAAAGAACTAGGTTTTTGTTCAATAGAAATTCCCAACAAATAAGAAAGCCTGTTTTGTAAGAACAGCGTACCTGATTTCTTTGAAACATAAAGACCTGGCATTATTATTAGTTAGCTTAATAAAGCTCCCTAGCTTAATGTTAGCTTAAAGCTCCCTAAGGACCTGACATTATTATAAGTTAGCTTAAAGCTCCCAAGCCACATGGAATGCGATCTTAAGAGAGCGAAAAGAAAGGAACATTTAATATGGATCCTAAAAAACGTATAATCTATGCACACGTGTGTCCGTACACAAGATCCCCTGCGCATAGAAACAGTAAGTTAACACGTACACCAATTTTGATAGTTTCCGCTCAACTGTTACATAACTACATTTAAATTGCGGAACTACCTAAATCAACGAACTTAACATTAATGGTAGTGGTGAACGTGATAAGAAATAAGAGGAAGAAAAGGTGAAGAAATGTAAGCAAAGAGGGCATGGAAAAGGAAAGAAGCAAAGTAGGCACGAAACATAGAAGTCCTGAAGGCCTAGCTAGAGCTGAGGAAATCTTACAATGCCCCCCTGGGGACGCCAGTCCCCATAGTATAAGACAGACAAACCTAACTAACCTAACCTTATTGCCTATGGCCCATCCTATGCCTCCTGAAGGGAAAGACCTGGCATTAAAAGTACCAAATCAACATATAATCGTAACATACCCTCCTAGTTTATTTTTAATGAGACATTTGCCAAATAATCAACAACAATGCTCACCAAAAATCAACGATTGAACGGTAATCAGTAATCACATTTATCTATATTTCAAATAAAACGATCATAACAAAAGAAACCTGTTTTAACTGGAAACTTCGAGAAACAAATCTAATTTTAATGTTAAAGTACGCTACCGTATATCTACAGTTAAAAAAAATTACTTGATACTAGAAATTCGTATAACTTTGGTTAGTAGATTATCGCGAATTAGTCGCACCTTCTGTTTCCATACAGTGACACTAAAAAATTATTGGATGTATACGAATGAGAATTTTCCACACATTTCAAGATACAAACCGTAATATAATTAAGAAAGAAAATTTATGAATTTAAGTATAGTTCACCCAACAGTTTGTTTCAAATATTGTGACTTGATGAGTTGAATAAAATCATTAAAATGTACGTGATTTCCTGATTTCATTCCGTCACTAATTAATTAGAACGATGTTTTCACAAAGACGAGACATTTTGCCGAAATCATTGTTGTAATTTATTTTATCAGCTGTAGCCATGGCTGAAGCTCGAAACTTAACCATAACTCAAGAAGTTATAGAACAGCCACATTTACGTAAACATTTTATCGTCCCAAGTTCAAGAAAGCTGTAGACAAATTTTTTACTGAAGTTAAATGTAATGTTTCATGCACATTTCACTTAACACGTTACCTACGAGTGAATGCTTCTCGTTAGGTTGTTCCATAGAGAGCGTCAAATTTAAATTCGCCGACTCTCTCGTGTTTTAGAGTTAGCTATGCTTTCTCTCTATCTGTACACGGATTAATATCATCTAGTTATTTTAATTATCCGAAAATGAGGGTTTTCTGATAAAGCAAGTAAAATGAGTTTGGATACAAAGTCAAACTATTTTCCAACAGTGGTTGATTGGGACACGGTGGCCAAATACGTAAGGAACATGTTAAAACACAGTATTTGCGATTGTTATCAACAAAATGTGCAACCAACACGTAAGTTGCAGGTAATCGCAGCATATGAGGTATACGTAACTGAATAAGCTTTACAACAAACGGAAAAGGGTTCCGCGCTTTCACCTCGCGGGGATGTCAGAGAAAGCGGAAGCCTGGGTCGACGTGATACCACGGAGCACTGTAGGAGCACGCGTGCAAGAACTAACAGAAACATTTTTCAGAAAAAACTTTCGCGCTGTAAATAAAAAGAAAACTGAAAATACGATCGGTTTAAATTCTAAAAGATTAAATTCTAAAACTTTAAATGTACTAAGATGATGCAACACTTCAAACTGGCTTGAGGCGATACACATCAAAGATATAATATACTGCACTAGCCTGAGTGGTCCCAAATAGCTAAATAAGAGCGACTCTATACAATTTTATCGGATGATTTAGGGTAAATCTGTAGAAGTTACTCCACAGAAGACATTGCACGCCGCTCCTAATATCATACACTAACGGTCACGGGGATCAATCCAACGCACCTCCCGGCACAACTAGCGTCGTATCACGCAGAGCTTTATACCCTTCAGATTTTCTCTCTACAGTAAAATGTGAAAGTTCCCCACATGCACATACATATGCATTTTTCTCTGCTCAAAAGAATCTTAAGCTACGCTTGCGTTTCAAAAATACACTTTAGGAAAGAGAATCGCATTGTTAAGTCACATCATTGTGTACTACAGCGATCTCATACACGCTCAACGCCCTACATCGTCATTCAATTAACGCGGTATACGTAAAATAACATAAAATAACATAAAAATAATTATTTTTAGCTGTGATAATGCGGTGGGCATCTTATATTAATTCATTTCTACTGATTTACAACGAGAATTATGCCACAAATGAGGTGTGAGGAATGTTTCAGCGCACTCATCACATGTAACAAACACTCTAGTTTCTAATGATCTGGTAGCACGATATGCCAGTATTATGTTAACTGAGGCAAGACTATACCCGAACGTAGACCCGCTACTCAACAAGCACGTGAGAAGTATGTATTTCACTTACACAATTGGATACGGGAGTTTTTTCAAGTTCCAATCTAAAAACTGCCTTCACGAAGATTTATAAAGAAATATATCAATATTTTTACTACCTAAAATTGAGTTACAAACATTTTCTCTTGGTAAATTTTTTCTTGTAAAACGTTATGGTCTTTAATTCACTAAGCTTATGAAAAATTCTTTAAATCTAGAGTAAATTTTAGGAAATAACTTCATGTGGGTTATTCATTTTTATACACACTTTGAAATACCCTTAATCTTTAGTTAACACTTTAAAGCAGAACTTGACAAAAAAAACCTAGTCAAACACCGTAGTTTACATAAACGCTGTAGAAGGTCAGCATCAAACGGTACTGATAGCTGCACCGTTCTGCACACGCTAAATATCTTAAAACCAGACCTAAAAGTAGCTCACGATCCTCACCTCTTTGTAAAAAATGGGTACGGAGCGGTTGAGCCAGTTGACGTCCTGCAAGTTGGTTGTCAGATTTGTGATAGGGAATAATGTTTAATGTTTTTCTAGGAATACGAAACCGATCTCGTAATTCACCTACAACTTATGTAATGCTAGACACCTTTTATCTTTGGAAATTCCTAAATCATCGCTCTAACGATGGTAAAAACAATCGCACAGTTCGTGGCTTTGCACAAAGCTGGAAGAGGAGAGCAGGCGAGTTCCTCCAAACACTCTTGAAGCACTTGGCGGACTGAGCCTAGACTGGATGTCGAACTTATATCATAGGAGCGACTGGGTATGAAGTTTTTTCGACACTTTCACCATAGACACTTTTATTTCCCGAACTACACACTTATCTTTCAAATATTCCAAGAGTCAATTACTGGTTCGAAAAAGATTACCAAGTTTTAAGCGAAAGACTTTTAATTTCACATCCCTCACCACGCCTTTAGTTTTAGGGCATTGAAAACTCAACGGTGAAAAGTGTTGGAATAAATGAAGGTTATTTCCTTATAAATGAATACGACATACTTTGAATTTTCAGAGCCAATCCTTGTAATTTCTTTATCGTTCGAACACGTACCTACAGCCTTCAGGATTGAAGAATATGTAAGAAAACACTGTTGACAGGCACAGTAGTTAAATTTTAATCAACGATACTGTTCCAACGAACGTTACTCGTAAAAATACATATAACGGAACGAAGGCTTTTCGAAATGTGCAGTTTTTGAAAACGCTTGAATAATTAATACTTTATGCAGCTGAATTTACATAGATATCTTCGATGTTTATATGAAAACCATGGTAAAGTAATCTATTAAATGGGTATTCATTGTGAATACTGTTTCTGTTGGGACGATACCAAATCAATTTTTAGAATATACTATAGGATCTATCATGAAACAAAAGCACAATTAATTTAATATCACTTTCTAAGAAACGATAATTACACCTGTAAAATTCTTTTTCTGCAATTTCAACACACTGGAAGTGTCTTGATAAAAGACATGAAAACTTCATGCGTAGTTAGATAATCAAGTAAGACTCTTGATAATTTCGTAAATAGCAATGAAATATCTATAATTCCTTAATTTTTGACATCTAAACATATAATACTCCCTCTGGTCGGTAACAGTTGGAGCATACAACTTTTGTCGTTAGCCGGAAACGGTTATTGTATACAACTTTAGTAGTTCATTCTTTCAGCTGAGAAAGATAGTAAAGACCACCCATCTTAGCTGAAGGAATTAACTTCTCCCGACGCCTGCGAGGTGTTCCCGGCTCGAAATATTCGTAGGCACCGATGTATTGAACGAACTTCCGAAGGTTCTTGACGAAATTCTATTTATGGTATTCTTTTAATACCGAATGTTGTTGCAACATGTAAGATAGCACCAATTTCTAACTGACGATTGTTGGGTCGCTCTAGTTGTGCCTGTAAGAAGGAAACTTTATTGATTCCAACACACTACTAAGACTAGCACAAAAACTTGCACGACGTCTTTGGGTTTTCAATTATGTAAGGAATGTGAAGTTCAAGCTTCATTTTCCAAAGGAAGCATTCCGTGGTTCCGTGAAAATCTGTTCGCCGTAGCTGGGATCGTACCCTTACTTCCGAGCAGAGAGCCCAACACGGGACCAGTACTCCATGGTACTTCACTTAATAACCACATAGAATTTGACCTGTTTGTCCTGAGATAATTTGGGCTTTTCACACCCTTGTTTCTCATTCTCATTAGTTCTTATTCATTTTCCACAGTTATTTGGTCTCTCCGAGAAGTCTTCAAAAAGTCAATAATATTCTCTGGCTGAAACAGTCGTGTTTCTATCTAGGAATGAATTTTGATCGAAAACAGTGAATTTTTTAGCTTCTGAACACTCTAGACTAAGTTTTATTACACGAAAGCGTAGGAAGCGAGAGTTTGCATGTCACACGCCAATTGGAAGTAATATTACGAAAGCTGGTCGAGCAACCAGCTTCGCAGCAAGTACTCCATGAAGACGCAGAGGAAAAAAGCTTGTCGCTGCTAACAAGGAAGGAAAGATCTCACGTCACCTCTAGTGAAGATAAGCAGGGCACTCATCTCATCAGCAACCTCTATAGTAGACTACCTAGCTATAGATTCAGCTACCGTGTGGTTATAATATACATAGGTTTTAGAGTAGGTGAGGCATGATAGATGAGTGAAGGTAAACAGGAAAACTGATAGAAAGAATTGTGAAGCAAAAAGGAAGAAACGAGCAGATGAAAAGGAAAGTGAAGGAAATAGATGAGACTGAAGAACATGATGGTTCTACCATTGTCAAAGAAAAGGAAATGTCTGCATACATAGAAAAGATTTCGCTTGAGAAATTTGGTCACCTTAACCGTGCATTAGTCTTTCGGGGTAATGGGAATAACGAACAACGAAGTAAAATTGGGATGACAAAAAAAACTTACTAGGCTAACGCAGAGTTAATTGTAGGATATTGGGTTGGAATAGATTATGCTCAGCTACTGACTACAAAAAGAGGAAATTGCGTTTGATGACATGCTCAACATGTTAACGTTTATGGAGATAGAAGCCTCTCTTTGCAGGGAGTTCCGGAAATGACTAGTGTGCCGAGATTTTCACATCCTCTGAATGCAACAAACATTTGAGAACTCGGTGTAATAATAAATGTGGGTTCAGTGGATGCAGCGTGTATTGATTGCACCATTTGTATTTGCGTATTTGTTTTTCATCGAGTCTGGAAATGACTTGATCAGAAGGGGATAACGGGTTTAATATTCGACAAGTTCAATCTAATTACACTTGAATTGTCCAACTTTCGTTCAACCCAATTTCAAATACGGCGTTTACATTATTTGATATTTGGACTGGATATACAAACAGCTTTTGATTTTGAAAATTTATCAAGTCGTAATTGAGAAAACCGGTTTGAAGAAAAGCTTTGGTTGTGGAGAATATTAGAACAGTGATGCTTGTAAACGTGGTGAGAATTTGAGCGAGAAACTAAAATGAAGTGAACGCTTCAGCAAGATTTTATGACGAAACCTAAAATAGAGGCCAGTTTCCCCCTCCTGAGTACTGAGTGGCCAGCACTGAGTACTGAGTACACTGAGAGCAGAACAGTCAGTGTAGCCAGTCTTGAAGCGAACCAGAGAACGCTATGCGGCCTCAGGAAGTCTCAGGGGTGGCTGGCTTTCTCCCAAGAGGGCATGTTATATCATAAACAGCACACGAGGGATGTAATTTCGTGTCAGTATTGCAACGTTTAGTATTAATGATCTATCACTTATCTTCAGGCGCCTGTCTATTATGTATCAAGAATGTTCATAACTTTCTCCGCGTCTGTACCACTGAAACAATTCATTCCATTATCGTGTAATGGTTCACTTGTGTGTTAGCACTCACAACATGCGTGCGTTAAAAAAAATCCTCGTATATGAACTATAAAAATAGCTAAAACCATTAATTCAAGTTGTTAGAGAAAAAGCCAACAAGGAGGAAGCATGTCTGACTTCAAAACACGAAAGTGTTGCAAAATTCAAACTTAACATATGAAACTTCCTAACGCAGGGAATACGAATAAGTCGACTCGCTTGTGTATCACGTCATCTAACTTTCTGAGTGTCCTCTGCAATATCAGACTAGTAAAACACAATCAGGTCTATTTCTATTACATATATTTTTATAGTTTTTAATCGAGAAGCATTTAATCTATTTTGATCGATCAAGTAAATAGTGTTCGCAGCTTATCAAGGATGCTGCTGTAGCGCTCGATCTCGAGATCCCTTTCTAAATCAGAGAATGACCGAGGACAGATCTACCCCTGTTTCGAATGCTAGTGCAAATCTGATCTAATGTAAAAAACTCGGAAGAAGAATATAATCATGATAATACTAATTTAGTTCAAATTGACGTGACTCGGTCTACTACAGGATGAGAAATTCTCGAAGTACATTTAGCACATGTATAAGGGATAGTTTCGTAATAGGTAATATCAAGCGGGAGGGTGAAATGTTCCACGTTAGCTCTTGAACAAGAACTTGTTGTAAATCACCAGCTACCAGAATAAGCACTCAAGAATCCGACGGTAATGATTTTATTACTTGAATCCGTGGGGACTAGCGTCCCCAGGGGGTCATTATTAGATTATCTCAGCTCTAGCTACGCCTTCGGGATTTGTATCTTCCGTGCCCACTTTGCTTTCTGACTTCTTCGCTGAGTATTCTTCATCTTTTCTTCCTCTTCCTTCTTAAATTGCCGTTTATATGCACACGGGATCTAGCATGGGACCACACCGGTGAGAAATTCTCCGTTCTAATAAGGCCATATGATAAATGATCCCTTGTATTTTGGTGCGAGATGGTCCGAGTCACTGAAGCGCTGCTCTCATTATTACGACTACTATGATCAACGGTACTGCAATACACATCGAGCGTTAAATAATTACTCTGAAATGCAATCCCATACCGGTTCTAATTTGAGGGATTGAAGAAAGTATCGAGTAATACCCATTGGATTTCAATCGGCTTTATTCAAAACGAAAGACGGGTATCGCTTAAACTCAAACAAGAGGACTTGAAGTTGGTGATCAAAACTGTAGCTGTACTCTCAGCCAATAGGATGTAAGTTTTCGCATACAGTTTACGCTCCAACATTGAAACAAAAAAAGCACACGCAATGTAATAAGGAGTAGGATTTTACTTTTCTAATATCTTCTTCAAAAAATAAGCATTGTAAAACACTTAAAACTTAGGAAGTCTCTTTCAATCTTGAAATAAAATAATTACAATCGTCTTTCCACTTAGAGTACAAACTAAGGATTAATTTTAAATAACGTTTAATGAAAAGAGCGTTTACCGTAATCTATACTCTAAGAATTAAATTTGAAAACGAAGGTAAAAACATAAGTCATTTTCCAGGAATAAATAAATAGTCTATGAGTCTTAACTTGATAAAATGTATGAAGTTTTACGCATAACATATAAATAATATATTTCTGATAATGCTCCGAACTAAACAAAAATTTGCCATTAATTCTTTTTCTTTTCAATAAAGATGATTGTGAACAATACTCCGATAACTATTGTACGTCAAAAAACTATATGAACTCATCAGCAGTCTACACGGCCATTTTATCCATTTTTCTTGCAGTAACTCCGAATAAACGAAAGGTTTCAAAGAAATAAACGAGAGATGATTAAGCGAACGAACACACTTTTATCATTATGAAAATAAAATGAATGACCTTAGAAGAAATAAGTCTCATGTAACGAGAAGATATGTAAGTACTAAATGGGCCCAAGCCCAGTTCACAAACTGAAATGCCATTGTAGGAAACTTTTCCACAGGAAAAAACTAAATCAACTATAGATTATTAGCTCATGATACTGTTATAGTTAAAAAATCACGCAAGTACGCAATTATATAACTCTATGGAATCACGTCAACAGTTACCAATTGAGAGATGTACACATCACTCCAAAGAGAAGCAACAAAAGTATTGGGGAAGTAGAGAACAATTATAAATATCGAGCTCGGAATGATTTAATTTACTAAAGAATGAACCGACGTAAAAGTAATTGATTAGGGAGAAGAATTTCCTGACAGTCAAAATGTAATTATCCCAAATCGACTTCTAAAGTGAAACCTGAAAGTAACGTAGGATATTTTTTTTGAAAGAGAATAATTTTTATCAATATTTTTACCGAAACTCGAATGTAGGCATATCAAAAATAATGTTAGACTACACATAACGTTTCAACGTTATACAGTATTAACGTAAACTCCTATATAAGCAGAAAAAGGAGAAATTTACAATGCACTAGAGAGATAGATTTTATACTGAAAATGGAATAGCTTAGTCACTCCAAGGAAGAAAATATTCCGGCCAAATGGTTCGAACCACTGCTGCGAAAAATAAGAATAAAGTGAAAATTTTCGTGCGGGATTCACTTCTTTTAATAACCTCTACATCCATTCAACTGAAAAAAATACGTTTTTGAACACAACAGAGAGAGAAACTTGAGAGATCCAGCTTCTGCAATACTTTCGATCAAAAACACTAGGATAATTGCTAATATTCTAAACTCAGCTTAGTGCGAGGGATGAGTTCAGATCAATAACAAACGGTACTAATTAACAAGCAGTGCACGCGATATAGACGAGAAATTACTTCTGAAAATTTGTTGAAGTTCAAGGTACTAGTAGCTATGCGGGTAAAAGCGTACTGTTACCACGTCACAAAAATTAAATAGTCTTTGGCTTGGCACGTCATAGATCAAACAATACTAAGGTTATTTTTTGCATAAAAACAATCACGAATATAGCAAAGAAATTGAGCTTAAATATGAAATCTAAGTATCCTGATCAGACGTAGCATGATCCAAGTCCTCCTCGCTGTCCCTGTCTTCGCTCTTCATCGATGCACAGTCGTCATCAGTCATTGAAGAGCATGCATTTTTAACAGCTGATCCCAAAACATGATCCTGCCTCAGATCGGATGTGACGATAGGAATTGCGGGAGTTGAGCAGTAAGGAGAAGCAGAGACGCTGTCATGTGACAACTTGACACCTGTATCATCAGAAGATGATTCTCGAGTAGCAGAAGGCGCTGGCGGGAACGAAGGCCACGAGCAATAGTAGAAACTAAGAGGCGTGTGTAGCATCTCCATAATTTGAGGTAGGTCTGAGACGGTGTCGCTATTGATGATACCGTGGCGAATGAGGAAGCTGATCAGTACAGGTGTTGATGTCAGCTTGAAATTTGGACTCAGCAAATACGGCATTATATCCTGAAAAAAATATATATATAAATATATATTGTTAAACGCATATAAACCCTGAGTAAATTCTAACGTCATCAAGCATGTCATGAAAATCTATCATGTTTTTGGCAAAGGCGAAATGCCTAAATAACATCAAATAATAAGTGAAAAATTTGAGTAAGCTATAATAATTTTTTAACGAGTCTGTCAATACTTATTGTGAATGTCAAGCGCACTATTTAGATAGCTGCTCGTTTGGAAAGTATTTCCTCTGAAATATGGATGTGAAGGTATAATAAGTTTTTTTCATAAAACCGTTATCAATATTACATGAAACTCACAGATCCCTGAGTCGTAGGAGTAGAAGGAGACAACAAAAACTACTTAGAGTTGACGTAGCAACGTCCAATTTGATCACATATGAAGTTCTCAGCCGAAAATAGAGATGGGACCCAGTTCGTTAGCAAACGTCAGCTTCTCAGTAGTCATGAATTCGAGAAATATAATTAATAACTGATGTAATAGAGCTTCACCTCAATTTTAATGAATGCAAATCCTTGAGCTTCTCCATCATTTATGCTGGGTTGAAAGTCTTTCGGCAGCTCCAAGTCGAAAACGTACTCAGTATTTGCATGGATACCTCGGTCAGACTCCGTGAAGAACCTGTAAGAACAACAAAAGTAAACTTAAGTATCCAAGTAGGATCAGAATCAATGATACTGTCTCTCCATCAGCTACTTACTGGCGTAGTTTATTGAATTAATTTAAAATATAGAAGGAGCCTAAAAAGTTATATTACGTAAGCAGTCAATACAACTGTGTACCAACAATTCGTATGATAAATTATTTTCAATAGAGCCGCGTTTACCGCACGCTCAGTGTTGTCAGAAGAGTACAGAGAGAAGTAAAATTAAACTTCATAATCTACAGGTAATTTCTATTTGACTACCGTACACTAGAGAAGTAATTTGTAGCAATAAACATCACACTTACGAAACAGTGCCAGCAGCTTTAGCGTTTTGGACGATATGTGCAGGAATAGAGGCTTCTTCCTCGGCTTCTTTAACCAGAACCTAAAACAAATGAATTTCCTTAGATTACCGAGCATATGATCATATATGTCAATGTGTATTAGTAGTAGAAAAGAAATTGTTGAATATTTAACTATGACTTCTGTTTGGAAAAGAAAAATGACACTATTAGAAAACCCTAGCCCTCCTGTAGTTCTTTGAAAGGCAGCATTACGAACAACTCCCAAGCGCTTCAGCCAAAATAAAAAAGCAGCTGAATATACTAACTGATATCTCGTGCAAACTTTGATTATTAAATAAGGAAGTAGAATTGAGGGTCCAATTCGAGTAAAATGCACTTTAATAAATCTTGGGCTTCAATGCCTGATACTTGAGATTCAACCAAATCTGTCATCTAAAATTAGCCCTTATGTTATGAAATTAATCCCCCTTCTGAAAAAATGTTACTGGTTAGTAACTTAAGGGCAATTAAATTTATGGCAGACATGTATTGCAATTGTTCTCTTCTCAAATGAAGTAAACTTTGTTACATCAGATCCTGAAAATTTATAGATTGTTCGCAGTGTTCTATTCATCCAATTAATCAATCTCCAAAGTTATAGAAATACATTAAAATCAACACATTCTGAAGCATTCTATTTACGCGCAGGAGAAAAAAGTATATTTCCATGTACGATTCTTCCCACCACCGCTGGTGAAAAAACATTGTGTGATCTTGCCGACACAAATAAAATAATCACATACGAAATTGGCAATTTTCATTTCGAAATATTTTAACTCATAGCCACACGAAAGTTAGAATTGTAAATTGAATACTGATTTTTGCATTTGATTAGAAAATTTGGCCAGTCTGCACTGAGCCAGAAAAGAGTTATGAAAAAAGCCCCAGAATTATCATGAACTAACACAAGACATGGAAAACTTTAACTCTAGTAATATACTGGATAAACAATACAAAAACTTGAATCTTCACACAAACAATTGAAACATAAGAACTCTAGTTTCACCTTATGTAAAAGATACTCCTACGCAAAATGAAAAATTCATTCGTCGGCAATTCTATTATCAATTGAAACGAGGGAATGAAAAGCATCATAAAAGACTATACCATAGTTCAACAAAAGCAATGCCAGAGCTTAATTAAACACATCAAACTTATTTTCCCTCCAGCACTGCCATCTCAAAAACGGGGGTTTCAGTTTCACAAGGACTCTTAATAGTAAACTCAGGTAAATTCGCATTCTCAAGTAGGATCAGAATCAATAAGGCTGTCCTCGCTATCAGCTACTCAGTAACGTTGTTTATCGAGTCAATTTAAAATATAGAGGGCTGAGTTTGCGCATGTGCTCTCTGTTGAGAGATCTGCCACGGGTAAGTCGTGACAGCGTGTACTGTGAGTGCCCGAATGGATAATTCAAACAGCATGATGTGCCTCAAGCCAATCCAAACTTTTAGGAATACATAACATCAACTTGAAATTAATAAAATCGTACAAGTTTATGCGACCATATGACTTATAATGGTCTGCCAAGTGCTTGACTATTACTTGTTCTTCTTAAAAGCAGCGTAATACGATTTGCAACATTTCCATGAATACAGAGAGCAGCCGCAATGAAAGCATTTTACTAACAGGAGAATGGGCAACTCCGTTCTCTCATTTCTGAAGTCTTCACAATGCTAGCGTCAAATCTAAAGCATGCAATAACATTTGCAATATTTTTATGGGGACGTTACTGATACTGTTCACTCGTGTCAGCTTACACAGGTAAACAGTATCCCAGTATGAGTTACATTACAGTCTCCATACATGCCCGTTAGAGAACTAAGTCACTATGATACACCTATTTACAATGAGAAGTACAGAAATTTCTATGTTCAGAGAACTTCTTTCAAAAATTGAAACAAATGAATTTTCTTCAACTTGGGAGAAAATTTTATAATTCACAGCTTCAACCAGACGTGTAGTGGCTTCGAAATGAACACAGTTAATTTGGGAAAACTGACCAAAATATTTTACCTGCATCAGTCATAAATGACAAAACGAACCAGAATTGTTACGAGGTTGAAGTTCGCTTCAGACAGAATGAAAGTGTGAATGAGTTAAACCTGAAATATCAAGAGATTTACAAGCAGCTTTTCGTCTTAAAGACAAAAAATGAACGATTAAAAAGAATATCTTAAAATTGATCGAGATTAGAGCTCCATAGGAGAGGAGGACCAACCTGTGAGGGCGTGAGGGAGTCCCCCATGCCACCAGCCACCATGGTGTCCATCATGCCGGGGTAGGTGGGTTTGTTGTCAGCTCGCTTCTGTAGCCACACTCCAGCGATGCCCCCCTCGGGGTCTCGTGCATACCCAGTCAGGTGAACGCCAAAAGCGCGGATGCCGAGCAGAGCTGAAATATTATAATGATCAGCGACACCTCGCCTATCAGACGACACTAATCTAGTATTATTTGGGCTCAGCAGTGGACAGCCTTTACATAAGAATAACATCATCAGGTCACTAGAAGACACGAAAGAGATCGGAAACAGGTAAAGCAAAAACGAAACTTATTTATTTCACCTGATCAAGAAATAGAAGTAAATACAGGTGTCTTTTTCATGCAAATAAGTTAAATTTGTAGAATAGAATGTACACGCAACATTATAGGATTAGCTACTCGTCAATAGAAAGCCATCTATAATTCGGTGGCTTACTGAAATGTGTGAGCCAATAAAACTGTTGAGAATACGTCCCATTTAAACCCCACACAAACCGCTATTTTACTCCACTAGGAACATGGAGTAGGTACTGATAAGAAGACTGCTAACAGTCGTAATACATAGGCAAGTACCTGTGAATCGGTGATAAGATCGTCATCAATGTATCGCACGAACTGACAAACTCTTCGTATCATTACTATCCACCGAATAATTCGTTTACTGATGTATAAAAAATGCGTGATGCATAGCTTCCCTTGATGAACTTGGTATTCAATTATTATGTGTACACATTGAATAATATTTTGCTGTACACCTAAGTTACCACACTGGACTGTTTTCTTTAAACAATGAAGAGCTGTTTGATCAACACATGCTATGGTGCAAATGGCTGAAAGAGAATAAACGAAAAAAATGAAAACTTGAACACAAAGTGCGCCCTACCTCATTTGGGGACTCAAGAGCACACTATAGGTCACAACTCACCCATAGCGGATCTCTCAACAGCGAGCAAAGGCTTCGAGAAGTTGGGGCCCCACACAGCAAACTTTTCGTCGCGCCACGAGCGAAGCGCCGCAGTTTCGCCGGTGAGACGGACGTGGCGCAGCACCTCATCTACGGCCGCTGTGCGCGAGGCTGCCGAGTCCAACTGCGCAACCGTACTCAATTTAGAGTTGCGTCAAACTTACACCAATTACACTTATTATTACACGCGTCTGTTTTAATTTCTTAAAATTTACTTCAATGTTCCTTTTGGGTATAGGTTGAGAACCATAATCATAAAATTCAAAACTAATACCTCAAATGCAAATAAAAACAATCATCGGACAATACAGACCTTCAAATCTGAAAAAGCGATAAAATATCTACGGCAACCGACCAGAAAAATTAAGAACGAGGTTCACTTTAGCGATCTTAATGTAAACAATAGCCTTTAAAAACACGTGGTTTTTAATTCAAAATAGGTTCATAAAAATGAAAATCGTTCATGGCGTACGAGTACACGCTAGGAAGTTCATGCCTCTCCTGTGGGTAAAGTTGAACGAGGTATCACATATTCACTCTCAGTTGTGCGCGGAAACTTCTACTAAATCATTTCATTACACAACAGAATTTGTAGCATGAAAATGCAAACAAAATTACCATAAAAGTGAAGCAGCACATACCTGCTTCGATGCAAGGATTACAAATTTTTATGACCGTTACTTTCTGCAACCCCTCAGGGGGCATAGGATAGGCCATCGGCAATAGAGGTAGGTTAGT
>VOMN01058683.1:0-10598 GCA_014899125.1 Orchestia grillus | reverse complement strand
AGTTTGGCAGGGCGCTGCTCGGGCTGGGACGGACTCCAGTGCAACGGCTGCTGTTTGTACAAGTCGCGGGTTTTAGTGCCATTCTCACCGCATTTTACGACACCATCCCACAATCTAATTGCCTAAGCAAAACTGCCCCTGAAAACTCCTCCCATCTCCATTCCGTTAGACTCGAATTCTGAGGAGAACGTCAACTGAGAGAAATAAGAGGCCGGGCCCCAACGAGGACGTCCAGCAGCGATCTACTGGAATGAAAATGGCGAACCTGGCCTCGGATTTATCGAGGGAAATTCGAATTTCTGAGGAATAATTTTACGAAGTCCCTCGATGCTCCTGCTTGAGAAAATGTATTCGTCGCTGCAGCTCTCCGTCTCTCGAGTAATTATCGCATCACGAGGATGAGCTAGTAATAATTAAAATAAAAACGTTTTCTAAGGAAGCAATGCTCCAATTTTCTTTAAGAATTCGTGGGCGCGGCAAAGTGATCTGATAAATTTGTTCGTATGATAACAGCGAAATGAAATGGAGAACGAAGAAAATAATTTTTCTAAAAATGTATTTGTGATTCAGTTTACCTTCATTGAAAATAAGATTACTTTTGTTCATCGAAGATTTTATTCTTTTTTTTGCACTAACAAACACAATTTCGCAGTACTGAGTTCAGGGCGACAAATGATGAAATATTCTTGAAAACTCGCATACTCGACAAACGTCGAACGCAACTGCTCTGTTCTAGCAAGTCCTATTTTCTCAACCTAAAACCCTAACACTCAACGGTGTGATAGTGACCGTTAGTATGACACATAAACACAATTTATTGTGTACGATTGTCGTGGTCAATCACTTAATTCTGATATTTAAACCATTACAAAGAAACGAAGAAAACTTTCATGTACGGGAACCAAAAATTCCCCAACAAATGTACTGTTCAAACGTATGAAACTTCGCCGGCGTATTCTTACATAGAGTAGGAAATACGTTACAATTTCGCTAAAACGATATGGTCGATACATGTCCACACTATCATGTCATGAGGAAAATTAACCCAAAAATAACGGACACGCTGAATTCTGTGGACATTTTGATAATAAATTCGGCACTCATGGTGAGGTCAACGGGCTCAAATGCACCTTTCAACATCGAGTAACGCACGGCAAACGTAAAACCCTTTTCCAGTTACCCCACTCATGCTTCCTTTATTCAAATACTACTTCGAACACGGAAACGTCGGAGAGAAAAAAAAACTTTACTGCTTGAAACGATTTCAGGGCATAGGAGATTTATATAAATAATGATTTTCGTTGAATTCTTCAACGCTGTAGAGGAGCAAGTCGTTCGGTTTCGTAAGGCATTTAATTTTGCGTACAAAGCTGAACGCAGCCTTATGACCCGCATACATAAGGTTGAAACGAGTTTTCCTTACACGCTAAATGTAGCCTTACTGCCAAAATAATTTCACCCTAGGAGGGTAAAGCCTGATGCCAACAAGATGCACTTGATGCCAACTTGAGGATATCGTGACACCAGTACCTACAAATTCAGCTTGTGTCGTAGACCAGTATGTGAGCCCATGATGATAGGAGCAATTTAGAGCATTTGCTTCAGTTAGTTGTACAAGTTACATAGACTTTCACCGTAAGCATTCACCGCCGACTTTCACAAGTTACATAGACTTTCACCGTAAGCTTTCACTGTAGACTTTCACAAGTTACATAGACTTTCACCGTAAGCTTTCATCGAAGACTTTCACAAGTTACATAGACTTTNCACAAGTTACATAGACTTTCAACGTAAGCTTTCATCGAAGACTTCCACAAGTTACATAGACTTTTACCGTGCGCCACTCAGTACGATGTATACAGATAATAATGGAGGCCATCTTGTGCGTGAGTAACCCATTCCAGGCGTCAACGAGCAAGATCAATTCTAAAAAAAATTGAAAATCCCTGCATACATTTAGTGTCCACCGCTGCTGGCGACGTGCACAGAGCTAATGTTCAGCAAGGGCCGCTCAAACGTTGCAGAAGAACACAACATAGCAACTGAATTTGGACGCACAGCCAAATGACCCGCGTTTTTGAGGGTCTGTGCGTCGTTCCGCCGCCTGGAAGGAGTGGATGTACCAGGAAAATTGAAGACTTGAGTGGGGAACACGAAAGGTGACAAAAGCTGTACAAACTTATGACCGTAGAAAGCAATTGAAAGGCTCAACAGCACGAGGACTGCAAATATTAAAGGTAAGCCTATAAATAAAATATAACACGTAACAATGTAGGTGTTGTAAAATTTCAAAATACCGCAAATTTGGAGATAAAAAAATTAAAAAATAAAGTTTGTTCCCAAAACACTGAAAATTTTACGAATAGAACAAAAATTTCAAATTCCGAGTAGCGAATATTGAAACAAATTCAAGCGCGTCAAAAACTAACTGATCGTGAAGAACTCCAGTATTTTGTCTGACACCAAGAAAATAGCATGCATGAAATGAAAAGTGCTGCGTCAAACTCGAAAAAAAATCCTTCCTGTACAACTCGAAAAATGCTACCATTACGATCGAAAAAAGGCATTTCACTGACGCCTGAGAATCCCTTCTACGCACATAAATTTTCGCCGTCCGCGCTGATCTAATTCTCGCCAATTCACGAATAGTCCGCAACTTTTTCTCTAAAAAATATCCCAAGCTCCAGCGGAGCGCCGTAATTCATGAGTTCCATAATTCATTAATTCACGCACGCCCTAGTTCGCGGGAAGAATTTTTTCGAGACTTTGGATGGCAATTCGGGAATACCTGCCCCCATCACTCCCTCACGCAGAGCTCGAGCCGTTGCTCATCTCTGATCGACTCGTGACTATCGCGAATTGAAGTGTACACAAGCAATTAAACATGCCACAACGAATCGCAGATTAAGGATAAATAAATCCTATTCAGAGTTTCTGAAATCGATAAAACGTTCCTTCACAGGTGAGCGACGAGATGTTAACGGGCGTCATTGCACATGTATCATGAAAACATGTATTATTGAATTATATGTTTAGCAGCGAACTTAGGCGGGTAGGTTTGTGGACAGACGAGCAACACTTTATTTAACTTGACAACTAGATCACCCGTTAGGTTGGGTGACTATTCAAAATTAACGTCACTTATCTAAATTACTCTAACCTAATTGAAATTACATTCACCTGATTTATTTATTTGTTAGTTTGAAGCTCCCTAGCAGCAACAAAGCTGATCTCAAGAGAGCGAAAAGAAGGGGCCATTTAGTAAGGACTTTATAAAACGTGGAAACTATGCACAGGTGTGTTCCTGCACAAGATTCCCTGCGCACAGAAACAGCAAGTTAAGAAAGAAGAGGAAGAAAATATAAAGAATAATCAACGAAGAAGGCATGAAAATAGAAAAAAGCAGAGTGAGCACGAAAGATAGAAGTCCCGAAGGCATACCCAGAGTTGAGGTAACCTATAACAGTGCCCCCTGAGGTCGCCAATCTCAATCACGGGATAGACAAACCTAACTAACCTAATCCTATGGCCTATGCAATGCCCCTGAAGGAACGTTCACTTAATCTAAATTACGTTCACTTGATGCAAATTAACCTCACACTGATTCCGTCTCATCGCAATGGCCATCAGAGGTCTGTGGTCTCCGATTGAAGGGAAGAAAAATATGGCAGGTTTCATACTACAAAAAACCAAGATCGAAAACCTGACTCACGGATGAGCTTTTCTTATTTTACTATCATTACTATGATATTTTACTATCATTACTATGATATTTTACTATCATTACTATGGTATTTTACTACCATTACTATGATATTTTACTATCATTACAATGACATTTTACTATCATTACTATGATATTTTACTATCATTACAAGAAAAAAACGCAATACAAATCCACGTGAATCGCAAGTTTCCGCAATTCTTCACTGATTCGTTCAGTCCCAGTGTTCAAGTAATTTTGATGTTTTTAAGTGCGATTGATTTCCTTTACACAAATTCAGCAATTGATTTTTAATTAACAAAATCATGAAAAAAACTCGTGATATTTTATTGCATGCTAAGAATTTACCAAAGTGTTGTTTAGCGTCTCATAGAAACAAGACTCTCACCACTCCGGCCACTCCAAGTCCGTTACAGAGCTTGTATCTGGCCAAAATAAACCTGAAAAAGACGTGGATTTCAACAACAGAGGACCTCGAGCAAGACGTCACCTGTCGCGGAAATCGGCCGGTGTATTTCTCTCGCTTGGAAGAGGAGAAAAGACGGGAAATAAGTAATAAGGAATATGCATAAAGTTAGAACCACGATTGCTTCTTACGACAAGTACACGCTGCTCACTAGGATGTGAGGAGCGAGGGCTGGACCGACGAGTTCATTTCACAACAGCCGCTGGTGAGAACAGACGCTATCTATGTATGTACATGGCGCATTGAGCTCGGGCATCCTACATTCCTTGGAGTAGCTTTAGGTTCCCTGAACGTCTAACTCTTCAACACACTCCTTGACGTACGTGCCAAAAGGAGCTCTGGACTCCTGCATTGAACCGAACATTGATCAGTCCCAAAAAACGAAAGAAATGTCATTTCGATCGGCCCACTGTCGGCAGGGAGAGAGGGGGTTACATGAATTGCAGCCAATACCGCCACACCCGCCACCCAATGTAACAACTAGTCTCCAGTCTTAACGTTCCAATAATTTTGACCTCAATTCGAATATTTTAATAATTACGACCTCAATTCGAATTTTTCAATAATTACGACATCAATTTGAATTTTTTATAATTTCTACCTCAGCTCTAATATTCGTATAACTACGACCTCATTTTACGACTTTCGGTGAACTTCCTAACATCTCGATTCCGTGACGGCTGAGTAAAATTTTTTATGTGAACTTCGGAGAAAATTAAACCAAATGGAATCAAATATCTCTACTGTGAATTTAAAAATGAAGGATTCTGGTTTCATAAAATTGGTTACTTTTAATTTTCTTTCCAATCACAACTAGCTTATTCGATTGATGAACACAAATTTGACGAAAACTCGAAAATTTGGATTTATACATGAAAGTGGTTTGGTTACATTAGGTTAAGTTAGATGATCGCGTGTACCAATGTGGCCCACTCCGGAGGCAAAGTGTTAAAAGATTAAACTCGATTGTCTACAGTAAAGGGCGACGTCCTTTATTGAAATCTGATCGAAATGAAAGCAAATTATTAGAGTCATTGCATCGCATTCCATCACAGTAATTTGTTTCTCGAATTCTGGGGTCGTGAAATGAAGCGTTGCCACCATGCTCAAACTATGAAATTCCAATAATAAAGTTGTCTGATAGGAAATCTTCACTGCCAAAGCTATGACGGAAATTACCATAGCAAAATTTTTAAAATATGACATCATACCTAATCTCAAAGAACGAAATCCCATAGCACAAATTATGAAACCACTCGTTAAGCTATCTTATGAATCATGGACAAGTAACAACAGTTTTACAATGAAATCTTGTAACGTAAGTTCAGATTAAAACCAATAACTACAACTACAAAGTGAATCTCGCCCCCAGCAGAAACATAATGAAGCGCCGCAGGTAAAGTGATCAATTAAAATCCTGTTCAGGCCGGAGACAGATTTGGAGGTCTGCTCTTCCCTCCAGTGCTCCCTCCTGCGTCACACGCCCCTCCACAGCTCACTCCCTCGTCACATGCCCCTCCACAGCTCATCCTCCCCCCTCCCCCACTCCCTCCACATACCCCTCCGCACGCTGAAGGCTTGCCATCGCTGCTTAATTGCTGATGTCAATAATGAGAATTTAATTGCAACTCGTAACATCAAAAGAGTAGGAGAGACAGCAGTCCTGTTGATGCCTCAATGATTAACGGTTAAACCTGACGCCGTTTCTTTATGGCAATTAGCTGAAATTTTGGCGTGATGACGACCTGTTAAATAGGCTTTGACGAGTCTTCTTGCATGGAGTGTGAAGTGCAGGAATGTGAACACGAGTTGCCCGACTCGGTGAAGAAGCAAGCGTTGAAGTCACATGTACAAGCGAGAATAAATAACTCCCGAAACTTAAAACATTACTCAGATAGCACGAAAATATGAGCAGCATCTGAGAAACGACGGCTGATTAGATTTCATGCGTGATGTGCCTGGGTAACTGATGCGTACCTCACCAGGCGTCTAACAGACACACACCGTTCGCTTTTCCTTGAATACCTTGAAAATGTTTGGGCCTTCACGCCCGGGTCACACTGGGGTGCCGCAGCATTCCGCACACACGAGTCCAACGGTTGAGCACGAAGGCCAAACGATGTACCGGTGACGGCCGTGGGCGACTCATGAGAGCAGAAACCAAACTACGAGTGCAGGGTAATTTAAAACTCGCATTCAAGTCGATGTCTACTTTCAAGGACGGTTGGTTTATAAATTATTTTCTCAATTGTGCAGGAAATCGAGAAGCCTCGTGAACAATTGACCCTACCTGCCATTACGGAGAGAAGCTCACCTCTACCTGCTCAGGACCTTCCGATTGCAGCCCTGACGTGCGTCGGTTATGGGTGGCATGACCGTGACGTGCGTCGGTTATGGGTGGCATGACCGTGACGTGCGTCGGTTAAGAAATAATAATACATAATTTCTAAGATCACTTTACTGCATCATTTTGCAGCATCGCTGTAGTGAATCAACGTATTTTCGTTTTCAAATCTGAGTATGCAGTTTTCGTACAACCCGACACGACAGTCATTACAGATTCAACGAATTGACCCGCTCCAGTAGCACACATTTTTGCAGCCCATTTCTTGAGTGGAAATGTAAAGTTTTCTTCTGGTTACTCTGAACAGTTCGTATCTAGCAAAAGTGCGATTCTGATCGAAAGGAGAAAGATCTGAGAACGTTAACTCGTAGCTTTTAAATTAGCCAACTTGACTTCTCCGAATACAATCCACTACCTACTCTATCACCTACTATTATTGTATAACGTAATGTACTACATATTCCATCATCCATTATTACCCCACCTAACGTTATCTACGGTTTACTCCATCACCTATCATGACCACACGTAACAATCTCCCGTACCTCAGCGCCACCCATCACCTACTATGACCACATGTAACAATCTCCCGTAACCTCAGTGCCACCCATCACCTACTATGACCACACGTAACAATCTCCCGTAACCTCTGCGCCACCCATCACCTACTTTGACCACAAGTAGGCCTATTCAATTGTGCAGGCTTCACCAAATTAGTTGCCGTAAATTTTGCGCTCCCTACACAGACTTGACAAGAACCTTCATTATCTTCTGAGTAAAACTGGTTCCCCCTTGATGCTACCGCTGCATCTGCGTGAATGCACTAGAGGCGTCGAGTGGCTTGATGCAAGCGGTCGGAGTAATTCTGACGAAATATGTTAATTGTAATTTTTCGGACTATGGCAAGGAAATACCATACAAACAGCCCTAATTCAGCTCCTTTGACAATCGTTAGAGAAAATAACTACAAGAAGCTGGTAAAGAGTATGCAGAAAATGTGTGTTTTCTCGCGCCAGTGAAAATATCGAAAGATTAACGACTCCTTCTGATGACTACCACCCGCCACGGTCAACTGATTCTAATATTTTTTTTAGCTCTACTCCGCCGCAGAACAATAATCCAAAGACCACTTTCCCCGCTGCAAAGCTGGATTCCCAGGGATTCAAAAGAGATCCAGAAAGCACACGATGAATCCACCGTGCGCCTGCCCTCGGAGGTTGGCCACTAGACCCGAGCACAGACGTTATGGATTAAAAGTAATTTTTTTCGAAAGCAGGACTGCGACAGCGAGAACAGTTGCGTATTGGACGGTAGAAAAAAAAATGATAACGATGAAAGTCTTCACCAATGATAAAAGTATCCTGACTATCGTAATCGTAAAAGTATTCTTCACCGATATGCTAGCCTTCGGTAATCAGTTAATTATCATTTTTAGCGTGGGTTGATTTGCAACGATTATTAAATGGCCGCACAAACTAACGATCCAATATGAAATGATTGGTCACTGAATTAGAACTCCATCAGTGAAGAGGGGAATCCCAGTCAATCCAATTTCATGCGATTAATATCATTTTTTATTAATCCAGCTCAAATTCTATAGCTCCTCTTCATCGAATTTGCAAGTCAAATATTTCCGCGCGATAAAAAATTTCACAATTGACTAGAGCTTAAAAAAATAACGACTTTCGAAAAAAGACAAATTTCTGCACATTATATTATTATAGAGAGCTGAAAATATCATAGACCACCTTAGCCAACAATGCAAAGTTATTTCTTGCATTTATATTTAAAATTCGCCAGTGACACATTTACTTATGAAATCAACACCATACAACAACTACGCAAAACTCTGATGAAAGTCCTGCCAAAAAATCCGTTCTTCCCTCCCAACAAAAAAAATTCAAACGTCATTACGCTGAAAGGTCTTCCTAAGTCACACTTTACTTTGCCAGAAAGATTATTCAAAATTATTCGGATTTTTCCGAAGTGCAGGGCTGGGAAGGCGTCAATGCACCCACGAGACCTCGCAGGGCTCATCAGCATGACGCGTGATTTCACGCGGAAGAAAAATTTTGATCAGGGCATTTTTTTCAGGGTTCAGTGAGAAGAGGCAAAGTTTTTGGCTGAACTCAATTTTCTCAGGATGCGAAGATCAATCACGGCCTCAGCTGACATGTTTATCACAGAGGCGCTCGCCTGCGCCTTCATAATCCAAACTGATCGTCTGCTAATCTAACTCAGCCAGGACTGCCTCCTGCGAGACGCACAGCCTCCTTAGGAGCTCTTACACTTGCGTCCTGCGCGACCGTCCCAGTAAATGGTTCTCAGGGTCACAAATTGTCTAAACGTGCATTTATACGAGCGGTCTTGCACCCCACCTTCCTTTTTAAGTTGTTCATAAAACCTCCACCGATGGATATGAAATTTTGAGCATAGTTTAGGACACGACATTCAGTCAAAACTACTTGCGTCTTACGACGTATTGAAGATGAAGTTTCGTGCTATGTCGAATGCCAAAGTCTGAGGGGTGAACTGCAAGTATGTATTCTTGAAATTAACGAAAATTACCGAAACTTCAAGAAAATTAACCGCGAACTGTTTGAGTTTTCTCACTTTGAAATTAAATGAAACTCCGAACTACGTTCCCGATGTGTTCCTACTATGAGAATCCTCTTTTTAAAGAACCGACCGAATGTAACCTCGTTTTTACTGCAATTTACTGCGACACAATAATAATAATAATAAACAATGAATTGACCTCAATTGAACCACTACAACTTGTTTTTTAAGACAGTACAGAATTGAGATCATCAATGTTGGAAAACCATGTACTGTAGATGCATACGGTTGCCACTATGCATTTCAGAAGTACTTTTTTTCTATACCCTCCTGTACATGTTCGACGTACGCCGAGATCTTATGGACTCCAAGCATCTATTTTTACTAGAAAACAGTACTCCTCATTCATTTCTTCGTTCATTTTTCTCGTGAAATAAGAACAATGTAAGGAATAACTCAAGATTTACCGGAGTTCAAACTATTCTTCATCCAAAGACGAAGTGTTAGAAACTACGCTGAATCGTCATCTGAACTGCGTTAACTGCAAGATGGCTGTTAGAATCTAAATCCATAGTTACGTAACACACGACAGAACTCCTGCGAAGAGACTGTCCTGAGACGCAACAAGAAGATATTGTTGAGACACCAAATACCCAATTATAAGACGAAGATGACGTTAAAGAATTTCTTGCAAGATATGGTTTCCGCAACAACCTTCTGAAAAACTGAAACGAGTTTGTATTTTCGTGTGATAACTTTGCGAATACGCGCTGTAGAGGAGAATATGCCAAAAATATTCAAACTTCGCTGGCGCTTCTCTGTTCGCCCTTACAACCAAAAACTATGCGAAAAAATTCACGTTGCTACCACGCAAAACATCCTCTTTATTTTCTTGTTTTGGCAGGCCTATGTCGCAACACTTGGCTTAACCGTCAAATTTCTCCCTCCGCCATAATTAATTTTCCCGTCGTGCACAGCTCGCTGGGGTGACAACAGCCACTTGAGGTTGTTTTTCCTGACTTCCTCATCCTCAGTGTGAGCTCTGGAGCCAAACATTAGCTGCTTCAGAGAGATGTGTTGCTATAGAGGCAACTTGTCCCATGAGTGAGCCATGATCAAATGTTAAGCACCACTTGACACATCGTTACACTTTCCACACAAAAGGAACGCTTCGCTTCAAATATTTTATTCAAATCGTAGATATGGCTTTCGTTTCGTTCGTCGCCGTACTTTTCGAATTTCTGCAAAGTTACATCGATATCCTTAATCGAAATTTTTGTGCAAGAATCGAAAACTACGCGAAAGTCGAAATGTATTTGGAGACACTCAGAAAATAGATTAAAGGCTGAAATTGGCAAAATTCTTTTGCTGTATGTAAATTTAGTTTCACAACGTTCCAGCTTTAATAAGTACTGGCAGACTGGTGAAAATTTCACGGAAATTTAGATAAACAATCTTTAGATAAGCCAGCCCATGAGAAGTGGTCCTCTCAAGTGTTAGACAGA
>VOMN01058679.1:0-57420 GCA_014899125.1 Orchestia grillus | reverse complement strand
TGATAAATTTTATTTGACCCAATGGGTCACGTGTCGTCTAGTAGTTTATAAACATTTTAGAGTGGTTGACAGGATTACTACATATAAAAATTTCTAAAAAATAATCTACTTCATCCACGTACAGCACCGGACCTCAGTCAGTGTACGTCATACCAGTGAGAAGGTCATTTGTCAACACTCTCATTCTAATACGGCGACGACTAAGGAATTGCGAGGGAGGGTTGGAGAAGTAATTGTTCAGTCACACGAAAATAGTTTGGGCTAGAGAAAATTTAATCTACGCTAAAAATACCTATCTCAACCTATCACAACCACCTATTTCGATGCATTCGAAATTTAGCTCGTTGTAAATACAATATTCACAATGGCAAACTTGAAACTTTAAAACTACACATACTACAACTGGAAGTTTAATGTAGAAACTTCGATTCTGTTTTGCACTCGTTAAAGTTGACAAAAAAATTGTGAAATAAAGGTTTGAGCTGGAACATTTCTGAGCAGAAACTTAAATTAGCTGTCTTTTGATAGTACCTCTTAAAAATCAAGGGATAATATACGAAAAAATCTCTCTTTCCTCTACTGGTTTAGGTATAAATTGCGCGATATAAATTTAAGTGACAGATAATATATTAAACTTCATTCTTCAGCCCTCATGAATATTCTTTTGTGGAGCATTAACTTTCTATTTGAATCATTTTCTTACCTCATTCAAAAACACCGGATAGAGTCTTGATTTTATTGAAACTAGTCTAGATAACTATTGCGAGAAATAACCTATCATTTTCTCCTTCCGATAAAGTTTTCATATTTCATCTGAAACTTCAACTGTATTATGCATTCTGATCCAAAAAAAATCGGTATCAGACAAAAATTTCCTCGAGTTCTATACTTTTCAGCAAGTTTTTCATTTATTTAAATAATGCCAACTCAGACAATAATTGTTCGTTTCGATTTTTCCGATCGAGATGACGAAAGTGATCGAACTTGCCAAGTTCTTTGGATAAAATGTGTTTTTTTGAGCTCAAGGCACAGAACGCAGGAACTTACGGCCTTTCTTCTACCATCGAGGCTGGAGACACACAGTACTGTGAATATCACAGTTCAGCAAAGCAGAAACAGCTGTAAAATTGATAAAAAAGTGACTTTCTGTTCTTTATTTCTTCACATCGGGATCAGATTACTAGTTCTGCCAAAAATCTGTCTACATATGAGTTCAAATCCTAAGTTAAAGTTTTTTGCACTTGCTATTCTTTCCGGTCATTTTTATACCTCCGTTACGGCAGAAGTAGCTGTTGCTTGAGAGTCGTTAGTGAGAAAAAGAATTTCTAATTTCATTACAGGAGTTTGGAACAAAAAATAGAGCATGAGTTCAAGCCAGTTTGCCATAACCTGTGCTGAGTTGGATCCTGCCTTGTACCCTGTAACCAATGTACAAATTCCGAGGACGAAAAACGATAGAGTGCGTTAGACTTTTGTTCTCGTTAAATAACTAAATTACAGTCGGAGTTAGGGGTTTCCAAGAAGGTTGGATAATTTCTTCTTTTCTCTTCAAGCTGCAGTTATTCCTGAATTTGTCATATCCAACGGTTATTTGTACACGCTCCTTGCACTACAAACTTACACTTGGGAATTGTTGTAGCAGCCCTTACGTCATCGTTGTGTGCACCGCCCTTGAGGCTTCGTACAATGTGATGTGAGTTCCGGGTGACCGGTCGGTCAGCTGACTTGAATTCATCACGAATTCAATTACCCATGAGACGAATATTGCTACGCTTTGTTTACAGGCCGTAGCCATGACGAGCTCACTTATTTTATTTGCTGTTTGATCAAGTTAATATGCATTTGTGCCAGAAATCCACGAAGATTAGGAAGTTGAGTTTAACTCAAGCGTAAAAGAAAGGGTGTAAAAACTCCCCTGAGTGAAGGCATGACTAATTCTCCTATTAATTATCTGTTCGTCCATTAACGCTGTAGTGTAGCATTCTGTTAAACGACGTTGCTCTAAATCTCTCCTGCTGCGGGTAATTGAGAATATCATCGTGAACTATTCTTAAAGTTTAGTGCACTTCACCAACAAGCATCGGGAATGCTTTTTAATCGTGTATTGAAAATGTAATTTAAAAATGTTCAATGGTAAATGCCTCAAATTTCATTATATTTGTAAAACTGTAATAAATATGTGTGTAACCATTCATTTTGTTGTTACGTATGTATTTCTGAAGCTACTGATTCGAATTGCGATATTCTCAAATTTAATTACTCTGCCTTAATTGCACAGGGTGGTGCAAAAGTCACTTCACCATTTTAATATTTATTACACTATAGATAATACGGCTATAAAAATAAATTGCATGTGAAATGTTACAGAAAATTTTTGATTGTTTAAAATATAACATCGTTTAAATGTTCTCCATTATTACTCAAACGCAAGCAAATTCTTTGTACAGTATTTTTGATGACTTTTTCCGAAATATCTGGAGTTATTCTGTTGATTTCATCGATGATGTTGTTTTTGAATTCACGGAGAGTATTGGGCATAACGATGTAAGCCTTTCCTTTAAGGTATTCTCATGTGGAAAAATTTGCAGGGGTTAAATCAGGAGACCGTGGTGGCCATAGATCGTCGCGAAAACGTGAAATTAAACGAACAGGAAAAGTACCTCTTAGTGTTGCCATGGTTTCTCTTGCTCTATGTGGAGTCGCCTCGTCTTATTGGAATCACAAATTTTGCATGTCTAAATCTTCCAGCTGTGGCTATAAATATTCCTGTATCATTTGCCTGTAGTTGTCACCTTTCTTTGTCACGGTTGCACCATCAACATCGTCGAAGGAGAATGGACCAGTGATTTTACACTCGTTTTGCAAGTGGTTGCTCGTCTATTATCCTTAGGTTTTCATCACACCAGAATTCGCAGTTTTGTTCGTCAAGTACCTTTACAGTGCTTTTATTAATACCAGCACGTTTTGCCGTTCGGCTTTAAGTGTCTTAAGTTGTGATTTTAATTTAGGTAAGCATGTATTTATCTGCTTATAATTGTTTCAGATGAGCTTTGAGTATATCAATTAAATGTCTAATTTTTCATGAATTGTGTTGAATTTGTAAAGCGTCAATTTTCGACCAAAGCAATAAGCTGCCTGAAATTTTGTTAAAAAATTAAAACATTTACATGTCATCGTAATTTCCAGCAGTTTGACTACTATAAATTTGATATTGCACTGATGTCCTGACTCTACCCTGAAACTCTTCTCTTGATGTTACGGGTGGACTTTACAAAAATGCATTGCATTTTGAATAAAATAGAAACACCGATGGATAAGGACGGCAATTTTCCTCGGATCGAATGCAAATGCGAAGGCCGAGGACACTGAAATGAGAAGTGAAACTGCAAGGCAGAGATGCCGCGTGCCGTCACAGTCGTTTGGCTGCTTACTTGGTCGGTCCGTCCTTCTCAGACAAAATATGGGAGAGAATACAACTAAAAGACGCTCTGACATGGAAGCAGCGTCATATATAGGATGCTGAATATCGTATCATAATAAATACCTGCCATCTAAAGAAGAAAAAAAATTCATTTGATGATATATTGCCTGAAACTTCACCATCTACGACCAAATTAGAAAAGTCTCGCAATCTTGAATATCTTGAATATCTTGAAGATATTTGGGCCTCTATGCCCTGGCCACACTGGAGTGCCACCGGTTTATAATTTATCCCCTCCCTGGGATGAGTTCGGGCACCAAGTCCCAGGCCTCACTGGAGTGCCGCCCATTAGGGCACGTCGCATTTAATCTTCCTCTCCCAAGGGAAGAGCTCCACCGCGGGGTATCGAACCAGGTGTTGCCGAATTTAGAGGCAAGCACTCTACCACTCGTGCTATGGAGCCGGCTGGATTCGCAAGGAAGATTGAAAAAAACAATTAGAAAAGTAGTTAACAAACATATGTCCTTGGTCTTCAATAAGCAATGAATAAGAAAAAGACAAAATACTATATGACAGTTCACTGGTTAACGTAATTGGCTTATAGATATTTTATTTCAAAGGGAGTAATGGGGAACATTTGTGACTCATTATATGCTTCACTAAGAAAATACCATTCAGTTCAAGAATAAATTTAAGAAGTGCAAGCATTTTTGACGGAACGCATTTCAAGTAGTAAATAAACATACAAACACACGTTGTTGTTCATTATATGTTACAGATATGTTTTTTCGGCTATAGTTCTTATGTTATAAATTACTTTATAGTTCAGTGTCGCACACTTCGCAGTTTATAATAAAAATTCTGTAATGCAGTCCGTGAACTTAAGTTGGCCTAGAAAGCTCATTTTTAGGCTATTTTCGAACCCATTACGATGAGCCTCACCAGATCAGGCGCTGACGCCTCATTCCGCGTCCTGTTAGACACGAGTCATTTTACGGCTCCTCAGGCCACTGAGATGCTGCTCTGTAAGTCCAGCTGTTAGGCTAACAGTTCAATTAACGTTTCCAGAACTAAATTAAAAAATTCGAATTGCGAAAAATAACAGGGTGGGAAGTTTAGTTACTAATGGCCGTGCCGAAATGTTCGCTTGGGGAGAACCAGAACGGTATTGGAAATGGAACAATAAAAGAACCAGCGAATGCCATTTTTTAAATCAAAACTATGCCAGATTTCAATTGGGTACAAATTGTTATTTATATCCACTCGTCCTTAAGAAATTAGATTTACGTTATGCAAGCCTGTTACCTCGGATTCTCCACCATTTTGGACAAAGAAAAATAGTTTTAGTGATGTGCTTTCAATAATTTCAACAACTTTCTCCCTACGACTAAATCTTAGTTGTAATTGTTCCATAAGCATTTATATAATTTCTAAGAATTTTCAAGCAATCATTTTGCTTGCATATTTAATTTTCCTAGTAAGATAATTATAAAATACTTCGTAAATTATTTTTCAAGCACCAGAAGTGCGGTTAGCACACAAGGATCGAATTTAGTGGGAATTTTTACTCCCACTTCAGCGAAACTAGCAGTGAACGTCAGGGAACGAATGTGGGAGAGACGCCGGACCTGCGAGAGAATTGTAGGACTTCACTTTGACGGATGAAAACTAGAATACTTGTGCTTGTTAGAACAGAAAATAAGGTGTTATTTAAATTAAATGCTGCTTACGTATCTTAAAATTTTACTTGAATATCTTTCCAAAATTTAAGTCGTAATATAATGATGTAAAAGTTCTACTTAGCACCATCCAAGCGACGTAGTTGTATACAAGACTAAAGTTTTTCAATCTTCCGTTGCTTAAAAATGTTACTTCAAGACAAAAATTGTCCTGCATTAAAACTGACAGGTTGCAATGCTGTATCACTGGTGTCTCGATCCACACACTTACATGGTACATGCTGGTGTACAAAGAAAATAAGATGCATTTGGATTTTGATAATTGGAAACACTAAAAGAAAATTGGATGCATATTTCAAGCATTGGAGGCTTGAAAAAATTAAAAGCAAAACTGACACACGATTGTGTCATACATCGTTACAGAGCCGACACCTAAAATGTGTTTCGTAAATGTATAATGACAAACTTTTGTGTTGTGAGACTGTGGCACGTTTCTTTTGAGAGTGTTAACAGAGACACGCCTGCTGTGAGTCTATGATGTTTCATGTGACAATTCAACTTAACACGACTTCGTATTAATTCTATACATGGACTAGGAACATGCAAAAAATATTTAATTCAGTAACTACTGTTTCAAATATTCAGTACCGCATGCAATTTATTTCTGCATAACCTGTCGTTGCGTGTTCTACCTGCCAAAATGGCTTTAGCTATAAATGTGATGAGCCCGTTATAAAACAATGAACAAATTCACTAATTCCTAAGCCGAAATGACACTTTATTACAGAGAATACTATGGGGCATTTATTCCTCACGGAATCACACAGTTCTAGTACGCATACTCTCACACACCGCCTGTCACTACAGCACAGAGCGGACGAGCAAAGATTAACCCCAAGACAAACCAAGACGTCTTTGATTGCACGACCTTCATTATTCGCCAGCGCTGTGCTCTCGTGCCTGCTAGTTGTGCGATATATTAGATGGAGCTTGAATAGACTGTATGTGCTTGATCACACGACTAAAGATAATTTTTTATCTTTCAGACCCCCTGGCGAGTGTACTCTAAAACTTTTCTTAAAAGATCAATCAGAATCCTTGTTTTTGTGCGCGATCTAGAGATAGAACTACTCGTCCTTTAAGCAGAATCAGAGTAAAGATAACACGGAGAAAAATAGTTGACTCGAACGCCGGATTTCTGCTACGACATGCAAAGAAATGTCAAAAGAGTAATTTACACTCTTTCAGTCAAGGTTATTTGCACTGTCCTATCTCAGATCGGATCCTCGTTTGAAAGAAATAATTCACGATACAGAGCCAAGGGTCTATCTAAGAACAAAACTTTTGCTGAACATCAGATAGAGGAATTTCAAATCCAAGGCTAAGCATCTCTTTTGAATTAGGCGAAGTTCTCGTCTCACAGTGACTGGCCGCTGATTAACGACTTAAAATAAGCAGTTAACATTTCAAAGTTTGATTAATGTCGTTTTCGTTAATAGGCGGATGCACATTTCTACCTCGACAAATGGTAACCAGGCTAGAGCATAGAGAGCGCCGAGTCAGCACAGTAGTGTGCTCGAGGCGGAGGGCCTGGGTGGCCTCTCCGCCGCCTCTGTGCTCTGTAGATTAGTTTTGAACTTATACCTATTCCGACCCAATTGCTATCATCAGTTGTCAAGTTCATTTTTTAAAACGGTGAAGAAAATCAAGTCCACTTTCACACCCTGACGAAGACAGATAACTAAGTCCTGATGCGTTCCACCGATGCAGCTGTTGAAAATTGCTGTCGAGAAATATTCTCTACTCTGCAACCTGTGCAAGCCAACGGACCTTTCCCTCAACTTAACAACATAAATCCAACACATGAAAACATAACTTTGGCTAAAATATGAACCTTCTTCATCGAGACTTTCTCAATGGTTACATCAAAACAAGTCATCCTCTATCGAAACGTTCTTCTGTGGAGGTAAACAACACACAATGAAATTGAGAGCAATTTTGTTGGGATTTCACAGTCAATTATTTTAGCTGTGTTTGAAGAATCGTAATCCACTGCATCACGGGAGAAAGAAGCGAGGAGTAATCTGGCCCTTTTATGCTTGATGCAAAGTAGAAGCAAAGAATGGGAAAGAAAGAACTAAGATTAGTAAATTTATAATTGTAGGGCAATTGATGCTTTTCTTGAAATCTAAAATGAAAAGTACCACAGAAAACATTGGTGATTTTAGCCAAAAACATCATTGTGTACAGTGTTATTACATTCTCTTCAATAAGTGGTCCAATGTTATAATACTTTGTGTCACATCATGCATGACACTAAACGTTGAACAAAAAGGCGTAATTTATTAATAAAATTAATCTGCGTTATCAATCACCAAACACTGGACGTTTTGCAAACTTCACAAAAGCTCTGGCTGTGCACTCTGCATGCTAAGCCCCCAAACTTGTACACTGCCATTCGAGGGACGTTCGGGACTTCAAATCCAGTTTTCGTTGAAGCTCGAGAAAACTTGTGCAGCTGCGGGTGGTGGCGTAAAACGTGAATAAAATGGCAAGCCTAATACGAAGAATCACGACTCACAAACACGGAGATTCTCTCACAGCTGCTATTGGTGGAGAATACAGACACGTTCATCCCATATAGTATTTCGTTTTCCTCGTTAGATTTTCTCTTTTTTTTTCGTTTTAATTCCCAAAGACCCTCTTGCTCATAAGTCCGGCGCCTGATAACCTCATGAGCTTTGCCTCCGCGAGCTCAGTTTCCTAAACAAAGAAGGAAAAAGTGCACAGTTTAAAACGATGGTCTGGGGCGGACACTGATGGAGATCCCTCAGTTCTGCTCGTGAGGTGAAATGAGGGCATTGCCCGTTAGACTTTAAGCTCGACTGGTAAGGCCATATCAATTTACGGAATGAAGAGCTCGAGCAGCCTTCTAGAATTTATCGTTATTAAAAACAAATAAATATACAGATATTGTTCTTCATTTTTGACATATTTTTTACCAGCATATATTACCGTAGCTAGTCAGTAAAAATGTTAAGTGAGTCTAGATTAACTTCGGTACTTTTTCTAGATGTTTTTGCCCCCGACAGTCACACTGAGAGCATCCGCTCGCTTTGCTTTCGTTCCTGCGCATGTTCTATTGGACGACCGCAAATGAAGCACCCGCCAATCAGGCGCCCGGTGATGTAACAAACTTTGCTGCTTGTGTAATGAAATTGATGGAAATGTTTATTTTGTGAAATTCGGACAGCGCATATTCTCCAATCACCGAGCTTTGACTGAAATACGGCAGATGGTAACTTTTAAAAAGCAAGTTAAGCCATAATCTCGCACGTGAAAAAGTTAAGAGCCTGTGAACAGCTTCTTTTCTCCTCGTTCTTTCATCAAGGTTATGCTGAATGATTGCTTAATGTTGTAATTTTTCTTTTAAAATACTTTAAAACAGACTCATCGATATTACGCTTAAATAACTAAATCTGCACAAAGCACAATTGTGGTCGTGACTGCTTTCTCTCAATTAAAGTCATCACATTCTCATTAGAAGTTCATGATTATTAAATGGATTTTAATGCTATTTATGACTCAAAATATCTCTAAAATAAAAAAAAACACATATGTATGCCAGATTCACTATAGTTAATGAATTTAACTTCTCACTTGTTACTAAAACAATTCAGGAACCACCCAACTGACCAGAGCTGGTCAAATGCAATATGTGTGATATTTAGGGCTGGGAAAGCCATCTCGCATGGTAGCGAATGAGCGGCATCATCTGTACAAATATGACCAAGTTTGCTATTCACAATTTTAATATAAAACTTTTATATTAAAATTGTGAATAGCAAAATAGAGGGACATTTATTTCATGTATTTTGCTGCGAGTGAGTTTACGAAATTATTCTGTTCTGTTGTTGTGATACAGATTTGTTGGTTGAAAAAGACCTTGATAATTTATTACGATAAGCCTTTGTGTAGCTCAATAGCCATCGTTTCATTGACTTTTTTCCCTAACGCAAAATATTTGTTTCAACTTGGTCATATTTGTACAGATGATGCCGCTCATTCGCTACCATGCGAGATGGCTTTCCCAGCCCTAAATATCAAATAAAACACTTAAAAAATAAGAAAAAAAGAAAATCTTAAATCGAAATATTTATTTAGCGAATAACCGGTAATCATCATAAGAGAAATTTCAATAATTGGACGCATGAGATAATAAGAGGCAAAGGTAATTTAAAACTTACTCAAAGAGAGATTACGCAGGTTAAGCTATGTTCCGGCACACGTACACCGTGTTCAGCTGGTCGTACCTCCGGTGAAATAAAAGGTGATGTAGCCGTTATGGCCACTGCTGAGTGCAGTATAACGTTATCTGTTGGCTCTGTCGCTGTCACCTCCAATGCGATATGGTGGAATTCACACGCTAGCCTGAGCAACCACATTACCATGGAACTAGCAGGTCCCGTGAAAATTTTACGGAAATTTAGATAAACAAGCTTTAGATAAACCAGCTCATGAGAAGTGATCTTCTCAAGTGTTGGACAGAGGTTAAAGGTTCAGGGCAGAGATAGTCCGGTTTTGGAAGCAATTTTCTTCTTGATGATGAGAGTAGTCTGAACTTTATTAGGGAAACTGAAAATGTGCCGTGAAGACTGGCTTTTTATAGCAAAACATGCAACCTGCATACAGGATACTTGGCTCGAGACCTGAAATTTTGCTTGAAAAGTGGCGAAGCGAGACGGAACGGTAGGTAGGTACAAGCGTATTAATATATAGAAATAGTGAGCAGTACCTTCGGCTTTACCATTCATTACTGCCGACGTCTAAGCTCTCGCTCTTTTGTCGCTGCAGCTGACTAAACCCATGGAGATAAGTCAGTACGAGCTCGCTGCTTTGAGATGTGCAATCACATTTTTTAACCTCTGTTTCCAATTATAATCTGTCAGAGTTGTGCGGGTTGTCGCGGAAATTAATTTACGTATGTTTACTCGTTTCATGCCAACTGAAAATATCTCGTCTGAATATTTTCGTTGGTTAAAATGATCCCTTAAGATGAAAGCCAAACATTTCTTCAGCTGCGTTGGGGCATTCCAAAATATCTAGAATAACGAGGTCAGTTGGATGATGGAAACGTCCTCAACTCGCAATGTCTGAACTAGAATCATACTGACGTTAAGACTGTTGAGCTATTGAACAGGCAGCATTTATGTTTCAACAGATATGAAGAACTCTTTCGGAATGTTGTCTAACAAACGTTTCAGGGGGTTCACCTAATGAATTTTTATTAGAATTGAATTTTGTACCGCAGCCAACAACCGCAGCCAACATCGCAGAAACAAGTAAAACTCGAAACAAATTAGAAATATCAATTTCGGTCAGAAAATATTTTACTTGCTTTTGATCATCAATCATAGCATTAAAAATATTATTTATACCAAATTATAATGCACCCAATATCAGAAGAGCCTAATCTATCTCATATCGCTCAAAGTTTTTACACGAATTCATATCAAGTTAACACAGTAATTTTACCCCGAATTCCCACAAATTTCTTCGGACGATACCCCCAAAAGACCTCAAAAGACAGCCGAATCCTGTTTGAACTCTCATCTTCCAGAGCCTGCGACCGCTTTCACTCTGTTGCCTTAATTCTGCTTTCGCAGCGATGCATATAGTGCCTTAGAGCAGCACAAAGCGACAACATTTGATGCTTCCGCGCAGGATATTTGTAGGGCGTCATGTCTGTAGAATTCGAATGAGATTACGGAGCGAGTGTCAAGAGTGCCGCCGATCCTGGTCGTTGGGTCACGCACGCGGTCTCTCAACACGCTCTTTGAAAAAAGTGCTGTACGGTACGTGTTGTCGGAGTGACTCTGTCCATCTGATGGGTGCACGCGCGGGGATTTTCAATGGAGGATTAGAAGGAAGCCGATTAGAGGCGTCTGACTGTTTTTTTCATCCAATTTATACCATTTAAGTGATAATAAAGTTATGTGAGGGGTAAAAGATATATTACGGGGCATTTTATAGCAAATTGAGCATTTTTTCTATATTTTCATAGAGGCATTTGCAGAAATAGTTACTTGAATGCATTATGCTAAACGCATTCTCGTTTTTAGAATATCATTCTTTGGATTCTCTCCATATATTCTCAGGAGAGGTTTAGGATTCCATACTTAGGATTCTCTACAACCATATAGCAAATTCGTTTCTACAATCTAAAAACCTAAAATTCCGGAACAGCAAGACTATATTCTAGCCTTCTTTTCATTTTGCGCGTGAGATGAATCCTATGTTCACTTGGAGCTGGTTTATTTTCATTGTGATCAACGTATTTTCATTTTAGTTGAACTTATTTTTAATCAAAATGAACCAATTTTTGTTCTAATTGAGTCTATTCTCTTTTGGAACAAATTTATACATTCTCATATGAATGAAATGTATTTCTGTTAAGATTGCATGAACTTAAAAGTGGTATAATGGGTAAAAGAATCGATATCGATGCATCTGACCGATTTCCATTCATGAAATTACCGAACTTCAATTTTAAATATCTATTCAGGTGGCCCTTCAATTTTGCTCTAATTTTTATCCAAACGTAGTAAGATAATTAATGGGAAGTGTCCAGATTAAAGCACCTCCAGCAAAATCTTTTCGTGATAAAACAAAGATCGAAGTTTATAATTTTGCTGGAAAGCTGAAAATAACAAAGTAAGCACATTTTAATAAATAAGAGGGCAAGGAGAGTCAAATAAAAAGACGACCAGATGTTAGAAGCAAATTTCTCAAGGGTGTATGGAGCCACAAGGCTTAAAGCAGTTTGTGTGAAAGTTAAAATGCCTTCAAGACACTCTGTTTCTACTATATTAAAATAATTGGTTTATTTTAGCTAATTCATCAAAAATTTCTAATGCTCATTATCCCTACATGCCACACGAATATTTTTGGTGAAATGATGAAAGTATCGAGCATGTGAAAAGAACACAATGTACCGTGATGAGATTGAAACATTTCGAGCTCTGTACCGCAAAAATTGTCGGTGATTTTACTGTTGTGGAAGAGTATGGCGTATATTTGACGTGCTAGTTTACATGAGGGTCTGTATGTAAATCCCTCGTAATTTCTTGACAAACATTAAATGCTCATGGCGAATGAAGTTAATCCTGGAGTATGCCTTATTCGGTGACCAAAAGCAACACAAAATTGATGGCACTGAGTTGTTCCTGGACGGGATTTCACAACTTTTCAGCAAATCAGTCATGAAAAAAAAACATTTTAGTCAATATGTCTTTATTAAATCACTCATGGTGCATGCAAGCAGTTTCCCTAATTACATACTCCGTAACTGAAGCGATCTAAAATTAAACTTTCGATATAAAAAATTATAAACTATAGGACACTGTAGCGTCAGCGCTGTTAGCAGGAGGATCGTTAACGAGCAAACAGTCCTATTGATATTTCATCATTTATCCGCTGACGGAGACTTTTTATCGCTAAAATCTCCTTATTTTATATATTTACGTATTAAAGAAATAACCAAATTATCGACAGGCCTAAAGACAACCAATTCGAGAAAAAAACTTTTGGTAATTGAGAGTTGTGCTCATCATGACTTTCCAATATTTAGAAACTTCCCTTAAGCGTTGGTAACTGAGCAGTTTTAATGCGTTAGAATATTTGAAACAAATTATCTTGATTTCTGTGAGCGATTTGAGTTGTCAGTTCAGCCCTACAATTAACACAGTGCTGCTCGCAGTTTTAATTGCAGAGCTCCAGTGCAGTTGTTAGATACGTTTGAATTCGCGATCGTAATTGTGCCCAGCAGCGAGCACGTCCGAACAGCTCGCAAGAGCGGCCAGTCGAGGGATGGCTGCCACCTGAAAACTGCATCTGTGCTCCCACTTATATCCGGACCCAGTAACTCTCAAACGTACTTAAATATTCATCGTATGTCAATGAGGAGTCCACATGATCGGGAGTCTGGCACTGAGAAATGCTTAGTTTAACGATTCACTGCTCTCTTCTTATTGAAGATCGAGGTCGTTTCTTGGACGATTTGGTACCTTAAAAAGATCGGGGTCGAGATTCTGTAGTTGCATGTTAATTTTAGAAAGACTTCGGGTCAGCCATATGAATTTAGACCTAGCAAGAGAATCAAATATAAAAACTATTGCTTTCAGCAGCACCTTACCTCCAAACCGAGGTAAACTACCGGTGGTGAATGCAAACACTGCAACTTTGTGCACGCGCTCCGAATATTTGAGTTTTGCCTCCTCGAAACTCTCGAGCCTTCAATTAAGTCTTGCTAGCGACCGACGCGTTGCCAGAGAGCAAGCCCTCCAAACTAAGCAGCACCGGCACAATGATACGCAACGCAATCGTAACTTTTCACAAGACATTTGAAAAATAGTCCATCGTCAAATCTCTTTCCTGAAAAGAAAGTTTGTTGAAGAATGCAACCTTTCTCGAATAAGTTTTTGTCGTTCGATGAGCTCAGTTATCTTCATAATGAACGCTGAAGACAGAAGTTACCTAGACGTGGTGCATTCTCATTGTGCAGGCAAGATCATTACTTTCCTACGCATTTTGGAAAAAATAGAGAGAACTACAATTATGAATAACGGTTTACGATTGTGCGTATGCAAAAAACACCTGCTAATGGGCATTTGAATTCGTTAAAAACGTGGGAAAAATACTCTGGAAAACTCCACATGCTTGACTTTTAATTGTCCCTCGAATATAACATAAGTGAAGTCGAGCGAAGGAGCGCATCTGGCTTTAACAAACGTGGTACGTCGCACATCGATTTCTAAATGAATTGAAAAAACATGAATTGGACGCGAAGGGAAAGAAAGTTTACGTTCGATGATGCACCGAAAAGAATAAACTTTTATTTATACTTACATAATGTGAAACAAACAGTGGCAGGATGCTTTGAGGCAATACATACAGTAGGACCAAGTTTTAACAAGTGAATAGCAATTTAAAACGTCAGGGATGACTCATATAACACAAGCACAATGTAGTCATTTGATTAATCTCTCACTTAGTAATTAAATTAAACTATCTCTATCGACTGTTCCTGCTCATGTGACGCGACGGGGCTGAGCCAGCGAAGGGCCCCAAACCCAACGCTGTACATGATCATATGAAGAAACATATGTCACATGAGCCCACATACATCATATGAAGAAACCAATGTCATATGAGCCCACATGCATCATATGAGCCCACATGAATATGAGCCGTCATGCTTATGGCAACACACGGTAGACGCTCACTAACGCGTCTCGCTCATGAGGGATGTATGATATATACGTACGTAGCTGTAAGACGGTATTTTCCTGTCATAAGAGATATTTATTTTGTTCACTTTACACGCAAGACTTTGTACACAAGAATAAACTGAGAATAATTAAGGGGCGTAGGGAAATATTTAGGGTCAGTAACCCTATACACCAAACTTGTCGCAGGATATAGTAAATAACGTTAACAAAACTCTTCATTTGAAGCACAATGCAGATCATGAGTTCAATAGTTCAAAGAAATACATAAGAAGTTTCTTTCAGTCTACAAAGTTTATAGTTTATACTATGTTATAGACAATACATAGTACATAGTTTATACTATGTTGCATTTGCTCACCCTAATTAGTTAGCATAAATGCATGTTCCGTTTATTGATAAGAATTGATTGATGGGAAAATTAACTCGCAAATGCACTTTACAATTCAAAAAAAGAATTTATATGCTCCTGTGAGTGGATATTTATATTATGTTAGCTCAATCCTTATCTGAAATAAGCAAATAATGTAAGATTGGACATAGCAAATAATGAATTTTTACGGGAATAATAAAAGTTATTTCTGAGTCAATGATAATATGATCTGGGCTTACTGATATTTCTCAGATTTAGTTGTGATTTCTATTATGAAAATTGAATAGAAATCTCGTTGCTACAATTTCTACTGGGAATCAAGCATATGATCAAGCAATTTCAGCTTATACGGAAAAAGCATATGTCGCCTCTGAAGCTAATTAAAAAATTATAAAAACGGGTACAACTATAAGCTTCAAAATTTGTCATAATGATAACTTCAAGAAGGAAACTCTACAACTTTTGGGGGAGATGCATTATCCTCAGCCGATGTTATCCATGCAGTTTTCTACATTGTAGATTCACTTTTTTTCACATTGAAACATTTTATTACAGAAAATAATGTAGGTTAACTCATTTGAACAGAAATTGAAACGTGGTCATTTTTGTGTGATCATAGACTCCTCGAAGCAGTGTGACCTGGGCGATAGGACACGAATCACGTCCAAGTCTTCCGTGTGATCTAGTATGTCCCATGTCTTCCGCGTGATCTAGTGTGTCCCAAGTCTCCTGTGAGATCTAGTGTGTCCCAAGTCTTCCGTGTGATCTAGTGTGTCCCAAGTCTTTTGTGAGATCTAGTGTGTCCCAAGTCTTCTGTGTGGTCTAGTGTGTCCCAAGTCTTCTGTGTGGTCTATTGTGTCCCAAGTTTTCTGTGTGATCTAGTGTGTCCCAAGTGTTCCGTGTGATCTAGTGTGTCCCAAGTCCCGTGTGATCTAGTGTGTCCCAAGTCTTCCGTGTGATCTAGTGTGTCCCAAGTCTTCCGCGTGATCTAGTGTGTCAAGAAGAGGTCTGCCGCTTGAGCAATGGACTTGCGTGAAAAGAGTTTTATTTTTCGCTCTGACTTATCCATAAAAGTTGCGTGCTTTTACGCATTGACAACCCTCAGCTCTTCTTACATCAAAGAGGCTACAAAAAAAAATTTAAACAATGAGTGGAGCACCGAAGACAGTTGAGAACGGTTGCCGTCTCGTCTGAGGATGTCAAGAATTGCTTTTGTGTCTTATTCGAGCAGGAATTCTGCCTCATAATTCATTCTATGTCATTTGATGTCATTATTAAAAGGTTTTTTGTGCATTTTTTAGTTTTATCACTAATTTAATTATTTGATTGGTAAACTACTATGTAATTTGATTGATGAAGAAAATTTAGAATCTTTCAATTATTCTTTTATATAAATGCGGCAATATATTAATATTTCAGATGATTATGAAGTTAACCCATATACAATACACTTATTTTATAATAGCAACCATATGTGAGAGTCGAAAATAACAGATAAAACTTTTTGAGGATTTTTGCTGGAAGCTATTTGCTAATAAAGAACAAACAAAGCTAGAAATGTGTTCCGCAGAGATCTTTTTAATTTCAGCGATAGAATTGAACTTTTATCGCTTACCTTGTTTGCTAAGATTGAAATGCATGATAAGATCACATGTATTGGTTGGCAATAATACTGCACAAATACTTAATACAATCTTCATTTTTTCTGTTCAGGTTCGAGAGGGATCATACATTAATTTAAGTACGTATTGTGAACCGCATGATGTATTCAAGCATTACAGTAAATTTGTTAATGTACTGTAAAGAAATATTCCACAACCATTTAGAAACCGTGACTTGTGTCTTCGTCGCAGCAAATTTGGTCTGACACATTTGAGAGTCCTTGAAATTATGGGAGCAAATTCAGTTTTAATTTAATGCAGAGCGGGCTCCCACTCACAGTATTAGGCGTATAACTTCAGAAAGTTGTTCCATTGAAGCTTGACACATGCTTTCAACTAGTGGTTTGAGTCTAATACCTTTTTTGCAATGCCCTTTGAATGAAATTTTCTCTTTTCTATTTACTGCCACCGTCTTTTGTTTTAAATAAGCGCTCCCGAAAGCGCTAATCTCGAAATGAATTTAATTATTAATATTCTGTTCATATATGCACTTAGGTACCCACCTCAATGCACTATCTAATCTAAGTATTCGAAGCTGCACTCTTATTTCAGCATGCATAACGAGTGGAATATAAGGTGAAGTTGAAGATTGAAACGGTTCATTCATTTCAATATACTGTACGATATTGACGCGGCAGCTTGCATCGTAGCTCAAGTATTTCAAGATATTCTCAGCTTCACATGTGTTACTGGAAATGTAGTTGAATTATACATCGTTTCAGATCAAATATGAAATTACTTCCCAGTGAAACAGTTACAGTATCAACTACCCTGATATCTTGACGTTAAAAATTCCGTTTATTTAGATGACGGAACCTCCTCAGAGGCTCTTTTGTGGGGATTCAGGTAATGCTACGATGTGAGAAGCGCACGCGGGGCTGATGATTCTTGGTTATTATAATTAGCTGAGCATTCAAATACGACGGTCAGTGGAGAAGTCGATTCAAGAGTTGGAAATTTCCAGATCCGCGGTTGAGTTCTATCGAGTGAAGCATAGAGACAAACCTGCTTCCCTGGGCGAGAAGATAACCCTTTGGAAAATCGAAGGCGATTATTATCGACAGATGAGGAGTAGAGGCGAACGGTAACGGGTTATTTTTAGCCGTTGCGTACGAGTATGCGTCGGAGCGCAAGGTGTTTTTGAAGGGGAAAATGGATGATCCATGCACTATCAAAGAAATTAGAATTTTTACGGCTCCTTTATTCTGATTCAATCCTTCTCAGTGAAAAGCTCCTTTTAGAATCTCTTCGTTGTCTACATTTGAAAATCAAACTTCGCTTTAAGGCAAGAACGTCATAAAAACGTGCTTCGACCTAGTACTCGTACCTTACAAAAAATTGTCAATTAAAAATACGAAAATCTTAACGGTCATTTCAAGTCGTCTTATAAAAAATAATTAGGACACTTATGAAACCTTCAATAACAAAAACATACATTTAAAATTGACACCATATAAGTGGATGCTGCTTGTACAAACTATCACTAATCTCTTGTCATCGTCTTAAACAAAATCCAGCATCTGCCGCATTTCCCAAGGTGTACGCTTTGCAAATGAATAGCTTAGGTCGTTTGGATAATTGCTCATATGTAATAACGATGCTGCAGGGGTAAATGTGGACGATGAGGTAAACTTTGATACTCAGTGAAAATACGAATTTTTACGTGAAATGGACGAAATATTGCGGGAGCGGTAGTTCAAATTTGATGTCTTGCGTGCGTGTTCAACTTTGTTGCGAACTGATCGATATGAATTCGAGGCTCAATCTCTCGATACCAACCGTCCGTCATACTTAGCCGTGTTCCTTGGGAGAAAACTACGGAGCTCTGGACAGATTATTGAGCGCTGCACGTCCCTGCGTTACCGTGAAGTAACATTCAGCCGTCTACACTCACAAGGATTGTCCTCAATATTCTACTGTATTTCTTTCCTATTTTTATAGCGTACTCTGAATTTCCGAGTAGGACGAGATTCCTGTTTCGCTTTCCTTTGGGAAAAAAGATATCTTGGTTAACCTCTTCCAAAGGTCAATATACATAAAACATTAATTTTCGGGGTGAAGAGAAGGTTTTAGGTAATCGTTTTCTAAGTCAGTTGTAGCCAATTTCATGCCTACTCTCTCACTGCCGTCAAAGATTATCCATATCTGAATTCATATGAATATATGATCCAAAGTTATTTTAATTTTCAGTCGTGGCTGCACTGGAAGGAAGGTTATTATCGCATTAACTTTTGAGTTTGTCGCATACCTTTCTTGCCGATCAAAACTACTTCTATGTTTATTTTGCCACTTGCAGTCAGCTGCCTGGCAACAGTTGTGCGAGATTTTTCGCACTATGATGCTCGATTTTATGAACAAATCCTTCTAATGGACATTCTGGTCTCCGAGAGAGACCTTTCATCTTCGAGTTTCCACCCCGTACCCTCTCGAACAATCCGTCCTTCTGTCGCCGCGACTCGGATTTCTACAATGCTATTTAAGATCGTTGATTTGAAGTTTCAACATACCTCAGATGCAGAATGAGCAAGGTTGTGCCCAAAGATATGGATTGAATGACATTGTTTCGTTGCATTAATTGCAGTTCGGTTTCTTTACAACAACATATGCAAAAATATAAACAAGAAATGCATGAAAAAACGTATAAGATAAAAAGTCACGGATTAGTCAAGTTGTTTTACTTGTTGAAGATATTTTATTTTATGATTTTTCGAAAATGAGTCATTTTACTTGTGAGAACCTGGCGCATACGTAATATCATTTTATGAAATTGCAAAATTATTTTACCCTCTCTGTGCCTAAATATTGGTCGTTTTTCTACTTCAAAGTTCGTGAGTAAAATAAAATGCGAGCAAAATAACTATCCGCCCAAAATCCTCCGGCGAAGTCTCAAAGCTTACTACGCTCAACAAACTATTAGTAACCGCAATAAACAATACTTTGCGAGGAACTTCGTTACTAAAAAATTTAAATTCCGTCCCTAAATAAAGTTCTCTGCCATAACGTATTTCTCCAAACAATTTTATGACCCGAGAAGTTTCAATTTAAGAATACCAGTCTGCATTTTGCAAGAATAATTGACTAACTTTTAGGGCGAAGGGAAGGTAAGGAAGCATTTCCTCGACACAGCACTCAAGCTCACTTGTTTCTAAACAGGCTAACGCTCCGCAAGCTCATCTAATGGAACAGATATGAAGTAACATTACAACAATTCCTCTAAGTTGTTGTTTGAAGGAATACCTTACAGTTGGTGTCGGATATTGAAACAGATTTTACGAACATGTGAGTACCTTTGTTCTTAATTTCTTTCATGTCGGTATTAATTTTTTTAAGCAGAAGTATGAGAGCTTAAATTCAGTTTCACATCATACGAGCTGAATCGTCAGTAGTTGAAAAAAGGAGAACGTTTTTCGAGAGAGAAAGGGATAACAAATGTGAACTAAGTTAAATCGTCCGTGCCTTATTAGCAAGATGAATGGAATCACCGAACAACCGTTCAACGAGAAAGAGAGATAGGTCGCAACAATGCCTTCCAGAAACGATAGAACGCAATTCTTGACAGCAATTTTCATTGAAGGTAGATCGTTGTAGGCTGATGGAGGCGACGTGGTGACCCCCTGGTCTCCAGCTGATGGTGGCGACGTGGTGACCCCCTGGTCTCCAGCTGATGGAGGCGACGTGGTGACCCCCTGATCTCCAGCTGATGGAGGCGACGTGGTGACCCCCTGATCTCCAGCTGATGGAGGCGATGTGGAGACCCCCTGATCTCCAGCTGATGGAGGCGACGTGGTGACCATTAAAAATGTTTTAATTACATCTTGCTTTGCACTGCCAAATATGCACTTGACAGTTGAACATTTTACTACCAACAGAACATCGTAGCCTATATATGTTACGCGTCATGTTAATATTTCAAACTTTTAACGGCTCAGATTACCTTACGGGTTCATTATCCCTCAATCCTTAGTTTTTCAACTAGTTAAGTGCAGATCACCGATTGGTAAAAGATAACATTCATTTGGAATGCAAACAATCTAATCGTGGATTTGTTTACAGCCCGTGCGCCTTCTTCGGGGATGCCGGTGGGCATGACCAGGAGTAGCGCTGCTGACGTCACTACGTCGGATCACTCCTGCATGAGCAGATGTATAACGTCTCCTTCTGTTCGATTAAAAAACCTGTCTTCGTATATAAGACGCAAAATTCTGCTTACATTTTGGTTTATCCCGCCGGCTATTTTCAAGAGGTGCACTTTGCGAAGAACGCTTCGAAATATTTAACATGATTTTTCCGTCCCTAGAAAATAACTTGGAAATATCTTTGTGCTTCTGGGTACTAGTTTCGAAAAGCCTTTTGGCTATTACACTGTAAGACATATTTAATGCACGGGTGGAACGGCCTACGTCCAATTAAATACAACTCATAACATAACTCCTGATGAAGGAAACGAAATGGTATTGTGTCGTTCCTTTTCCACGTCATTAGATCGCTGGAAGCAATTCGAGAAATAATGATTTGTGCCACGTGCTGCTTCGTACAGTGCAATGATTAATTTACCCGGGTCGTGGAAAAACTCAGGCTCGAAATATGACTTAAAGTTCAAGCATTACAAATTATATGCCATACGCGATTGGTTAAACATATTAAGTTAATAGAAATTTAGTTCGAATTATTTTGAACAATAAGCATTAAAATCAAATTATCGGAGTGGTTTTATAAAATGGAAGCACTTGCAGCAATTGCACATAACTAAGTAGCAGTTGAGCTGTAAGTAGCAATGCCACACGCACAAGTGCGTCAAGTGGCATCGAACGTGTTACACAGGAATAACAGAGGCCATGTGCGTCATGCGTCACCAAACGTGTTAACGTATAATGTCAATGCAAAGCTCGATCAGTTAATGAATTTCAATCCCATCGAAAGTATACTGCAAGTACAGACGGTGTCTCCCCGTATGAAGAGCATCAAACCTCCAGGTGTTCGCGACTGTAATCAAGACGACGGCCGATAGCCCGGAAAAATCTAGCCAAGGTTTAATACAAACTTACAAATTATTGTTTTGCGCTTAATTTTGTGTGTAGTTTTATGCACTTTAATATTTCTTTCATTCTGTTACATCTGAAATACAATTAATTTTTTTCAAGTCATCCAGATGTTCCTTTTTTTTGTACTGCATACACTAGTATTAAGAAAAGTGAAAATACATACGTTATGAAGCAGGTAAGACAAATTCACAGAGTTTACTTCAATGGCGTCTGTTCTGATGCATGGAGATATGTAATGGCGACCACATACGAAAGTGAAGTAAATAATACTGCGAAGAAATAAATGTACGACGAGAAGAACAAATTCAACTACCTGTTTGAGGTCCGCTATAGTGGTCTTCACTATAAAACCGTACCTGAGTATCCAGCAAAATCAACTTGCCTTATTGCTTGAGTAAGGAACAGCATACAACAAGGGAAGGCTCGCGTTTTTTAATTCTATCACGTACAGGTCAGCTGGCTTCCGCTGGCTTATCGATCAATTTTGGGGTAGCCTCCAGCGCGTAGCATTCCTGATTTTATTCAATGTTCTTGAAAAGTTCGCATTCACTAGGCAATTGAATTCTGTCGAAATGGAGGAAAATAAATATCCAAAATACTATCATGAAGAGAAGTGGATAAAACGTCTAACGAGCTTGAGTGATTGTCATAGAGCACAAAATACCAGAACTTTTGCATTACTTTAAGGTGAATACTTGATTTTGAATGATGCCCCTGCTGTTCTCGATCGAATTTAGCACATAATATGAAGCAGAGTTTTCGAACGACGCTAATTGTAGTCCTAATGTGATGAATTTTAGTCTATTTTTACCATGAAGTAAAACAATTGCAATTAAGTGACTACTGCTTTATGTTGAGATTCCTCTATGTTTCAAAATAATATTTCAGCGCGAAATTACTTTGCTCGTCTGGTGTGACAAACGCACTCAGCATTAGATGCCCTGCAGAGCTGGCAATGCTTTTCTTTGGTTCATGGGGAAATCGATTTTGCAGCATCCTACATATTCATAATTTGAAGTTGTAGATGTTTATAGACAGTTTCTGTTGGAGAATTTTGCGTTTCATTTATTTCTAATCAAACAGATACGGAATCCTTGCATCAATAATTTATTTTTCACTTTGTAAATAAGAAATATTGCTTGTAATTCTTAGTCACGATTCTGACATATGCCACGAAGCATGGTGCAGCTAGAATGATGCAATTTTTAATACTTCAAACAATAGCAGTTTAAAATAGGTCGGGCTTCAGTAGTCGTATTTCTACGGTAATTTCCGTGTGAAACAATTGAAAGTAATTGAAGTCTGTCCTCCGAACGTTAATATGGGTTCCATGCTCTCTATTTCCGTCACATAATGAATAACTCCATGAACCAAATTTACGACAAAAATGTACCTAAGGTTAAAAGTTTATGCCATATTTCAAAAGCAATTGGGCTCAGCGTTCAGTCGTACTCGTTTTTTTATGATTTAACTATTAATTTTGGCAAATCTTTTATGATGCATCAATATATGCTGGTAAAAATGTCAGTTTTGCGTATTACTATTTGTGTGACTGATTTATCGATCGTAAGTTTCTAATAGAGTTATCGCTGATGATTACAGTGACATCGACAAATTACTTCATTTCCTTGCCAGCGAGGAATTGGAGACAGTAACGCAATGCAGGTTGAATCGGAGGTACGTTATGATTTTTTTATTCTAGGTATTTTTAAGGTTGTTTTAACCTCGAGAATATGAAAGAATTTAAATCACACATTATCGGTAATTCGGGATCGTATATAAAAAAATGTGTACTTAGATGAAATGCAACATGAAATTAAGTTTTTTAAATTTTACAGGAATATTTCATTTCACATGAAGTTAATGCCATTCTGCTTTCCATATATTCATTAATATGTGTGATGATTTCCTGTGAATATTTTCGAGTGGAATCGTAGTACCTGTTGAGAAAGATTTCTCTGAAGTAGTGGGTAATCTGCGCAATATATATAGCACATAATTTACCTCTCATTTTCTCTGTGGTCACCGGATCGTTAAAATATAAATTATTCTCATGACAAATGCTTTGCGTTTGAGTCTGGGAGGAAAAAATAATGAAGTTGATATTTTCGAATGCTACGACAGGCTTGCAATAATATAACGCGACTCTGCTGATTTTCACGAGTCCTTTTTGAGATTGAGAAAAATTTTAAGTTACACAAAAAATGAAATTATGTTGAAATCCTATCATTAGTTACAACAAGTCTCGAAAGTTATAAAAGACTGAGGATTCTCCACATGTGACAGGAAAGTTTAATTCACTGACGATTCCAATGTCTTTTGCGAGTGAAATATGAGAAATGAAAGAATTTTTCTCCTAAAATAACTTCACATTCAACTTGAATAGCCAATTACTTAAATTTCCTTATCAATTTTTAAGTCGAGCGTGTCCAAAAGATATTATTTTTCATGCTGCACATCAGCTCTTCATAATTAGGTGGGGGGGATGGAATATATCCCGATTCAGAAACGGTCGATGCAAATTTTAGCAATCGTATATTATTAGGCACGTATAACATTAACGAAATTTGAGCGAGTTAGAAGCGAAGTGGCAGAGTTAACACGTTCTGTTGAGTGAAATGAGTTTATAAGGTAAAGTGCAAACTTGTAGGACAGGGCAATACTTCATCAGATTAATGAGTGTACTTAGTATGGTAGAATCGATGTTTTGATTGATCGCTAATTTTATGTTAGGCAACAGAGCAAGAGACCCAACCTCAGTCCAATCGTAAATTAAGAAGATTAACCTCAGATATATCTCATACAGTGAACAAGAGTTGTATGTGATGTCAATCTCGCTCTGAAGAGATCGGTCTGGGCTTCAAGATTATTTAAAACTTATTTTATTTCTTTTAAATTGAGAGCTTTAGCTTGGGTAAAAAGTACAGATAGTTAAGAAAAAAACTATAGTTACCAAAACATTTCAACAAAGCAGAACAAAATTTATTGATAACCAGAAAATCTACTAACAAAAGAAATGTAAGGGACAAAAATATTTTCACAAATTATCACGTATAATTATTGCTAATTCACTGCACAAATTTTATTATCTCACGCAATAAACTTTTTATAAAGCTTCCACAAACACATGCAATGTAAACAAACAGTGATCGGCACAACTATTATCTTGAGGGATTTTAGTGAAGAAGGATACTCAGTGAATATATTACTGAAAGTCAAAAAAATAAACGAAGCTATTCAAAAGTAACTAGTTGGACATAGTAATGAAGGATTGCCCTATCGGCAAATTGCTAAAGTGTTTTAGTTCCAAACTCAACTGTTAGGGCATTAGTTCGGAAACATCGGTTGACTGGGGCAATCTTCAATCAGCAAAGAGTTAAGAGTTTCTCGTAAGACCGTGGGCTGCTCTCGACACCATATGCTGCGTAAGATGACAAATGAGAACATGACAACTCGTATATACCTACAAAAAGAACTCAAGGTACAAGAAGTTCACGTCAGTCGAAAAACGACTGTTAGTGAACTGCATCGAAATGGTCTGTATGCCTTCAGTCGACTCAGAACTCATCTTACCCCGACACTTGGGAAGAACTGTATGTTTGCCGAAAACCATCTTGACAAAAGAATTGAAATTTGGGAACGGGATGTATGGTCCGATGAAAGCCAAATTGAAGTATTGGGCCGAAACGAAGCCCGTCATGTTTGGAGGATAACAGGGACTGCCTGAGATCCCAAGAACATCATCCCTGCCGTCAAGCAGGGCAGGGAGCAACTTCATGGTATGGGGCTTTTTTGCTGGCCATGGTATGGGGCCGTTTTGCTGGCCGTGGTATGGGGCTGTTTTGCTGGCCGTGGTATGGGGCTGTTCTGCTGGCCATGGTATGGAGGAACTTCCAAAATTGAACGCTCCACTTACAATCATCGTTCATTAAAAAAAAATCAGACCAACAACCACATATGTAACTACTAGTTCCGCGTGTAAAGATTACTCTAGAAACGTTAAATATCATTTATTTCAAAGTAGCACTTCAGTTGAGACTGAAAAACAGCAACATTTGCAACGTCCAAGGTCTCATCCGTGAAAGTTACGAGCGAGTGCAAGCAAATTTTACGCTCTATAAAATTTAAAAAACGTATTCCTTTTACAAATCGAGAAGGAAACTTGTTCAGGCATAAAACTGATTTGCCGCGTTCGAATGAAACATCTGTTTGCAAGTGTTTCGTTAAGAATATAATATTTTGACCCTAACATTACAAAATTTTTTGTAACAAATAGTGCTACAAATGTATGCTTAATTTCACAAGGATAATTGTACTCTCTTCACTCTAGCAATACCAAAATGGAAAATTATTAATACTGCCGTTGTCCATTCGCGTTACCGAAAAGCATGAGACTAAGTGCTACAACATGTCCCGTTTTCCGATATTGTTGGAGGAAATTCTCGCTAAAATTCTGAAAATATTTTCAAATGGAGTCACAGACAAGAAAAGTATTATGGATCGGACCCGAGTATGTAGTTGACTGCACGAACACAGGACTGACGTGAGCATGCATCTAAACGCTAAAACTGCTTTTATTATCGAACTAAGCTCCTTCGTAACTATAGGGAATGCTTCAACGTTTGATCAACCTAAATTGTAACGATGATAACACTGATATTTGAATGAACATAGAATAAGCCAAAATGAAACACGCGTGAGAGAGAGGTTGGCCTAATGCTTTTGACTGCGTCTGACTGAGACGGATAGCCTTGAAACGACAAGGGGGAATTGTAGTAATAATTGGCAGACGAACACAAGCATCTTTGATTTGTCCGACGCAGTGACACCAGGCACACAAGTGAAAGTTATAAAACGTGGTAGAGATCCTGATTCAGTCTTAGATAGACTTACGTGAATGTGAGTAGCACGACGGTAACACAGTTATACATAGGGCTTACTTAAATTGAGGTAATACTTCTAAACGCTTTGTAATCCTGAAATCTACAGTACAGTCTGTTATGAAAAAAATTAGGAATATAATCAGTTGACCCAACAGAGACTTTACCTCGACGTGGAAGGAAGCAGGAACTGTCAACGAGAAATTTTTGAAAACTGCTTCGATAAGAGATGTGTGTTGTGCCGACGTTCAATGCGAGGGAGGCTGGCAGCGTTCGGACTAGACAAGAACAGTCTTTCTCCGTTATGAGACCCAGACTCTTCAACTCTCTGCTAAGAGATCTGAGAGAATGCGATGGTTCTCTGGACGTCTTCAAGAAGAAGCTGGATAACTTTCTACAAGCTGTCCCTGATAGGCCGCCCTTGCCTCACTACCATCAGACGGCAGAGGGAAACGGTATCATTCAACAGCTTGCGGATATGCGAAGGCACACCATGCACACAAACTGGCGGCACCTCAGTGTGGCCAGAGCATAAAAGCCCAAACATTTTAATGAAATTCAAGATATTCAAGATCAGAACCCAAAAGTTATGAGCCATGTTGAATAAGAAGGATACCAGCGTGAGTGCAATGCAGCATTTTTGAACAAGACTGCACTGCTTGATCATTTAAAACGAGAACAGCCTCATCATAAATCATGTCATGTAGCTGCTCGAGTAATCTTCGCTAAAACTCACGTGGATAAAAAATATTACGATTGCAAAGGAATACTATGAAATGATGAAACCAAAATCGTGCTTTTCGGACGTAAAGATGACAAGTAGATCTCGTACAAGAATGGCGAGGAATACAAGAGTAGGAGTAATGCAGTGTTTCATTATTTCAAGATTTTACATAAAAACCCAAAGTCATCAGCGCAAAATTTTGTTCAAGGCCGAATATTACTTCCCAGCAAAGAAAATGACCCCAAAGATACAATACGTTTAAAGTGGATATAGCATGGCCTTATGAAAAAAAATAGTTTTACCACAGCCTTCTATGAGTCCTAACTTGAACCCTATCGAAAAATTAAGGCGCAGATAGGAAGTTAGGAGAGGTTGTCGGGCTCCTTAGCACCTCCAGAAATCAGAACTACTGAATAATGGAAGAACATCCCGGTAGAAACCTTCTCTAATCTTAAAAAAAATTTAGGAGAAAACTATAGCAGCTCAAAGTTTAAAGTTTATGGTTATGCTATTGATTATTAACACTGTAATTGTTTAGATTTTCGAACTGTATGGATAATTTTGTCGTCAAAGCTTTTGCAAAACTTACTTATTATATGAAGGGTAAGGGTGTTAAGGAAAAAGAGTTACAAATTGAACATCTACCCAAAAGTGGTTAAGTATACAATAGGGCTTCCACGAAACTTTGAGAAAAGAATTAGTTTTTCAGATATTAGTTGTTTAATGTTTGAAAGGAGGAAATTTAAAAACGAAATTGCCCATAAATAATTTATTTATACGTTTACTCTACAGAATTTGGGTCAAATCACTAGTACTTGATATACCACAACATTGTAGGACACTAGACTATAAAGTGTAATTGAAATCACATGGTAACTTATTTCTGTGATTAAACACAACACCCTCCGCCACGCCCATCCGACCACAAATGGCGGCAGGAGGGAAATGGTAGAGATACAGGGTCAGCACTCTCTTCCTCTTCTAAATAGATCATATACGTATTGCCGGTTTGTTGATGACATTTTTTGTAGCAGTAGAGTATGAAGGGAAATTAGAATTCCTTATGTCGAAGATGGAACAGTGTTAGGTGTTAAATTTTACTTTCAAACTAATTGTCAACAACAAATTACCTTTTTTAGATGTTTTGGTCGAATCGTGTAATGCCTGCGTTCAAAATTGCCGTTTTTACGACAGCTACAAGTTCTGGAAAGATCTTCAACTTTACTGCAGATGCCTTCATCCAGTACAAACAAGGAATTATTAATTCTTACCTCAATCGAACATCTAAAATCCACAAACAATGAGAGGCTCTACGTACCGAGATATTACGCATTAAAAAACGTTTGATAAATAATCATTTTCCGAATTCTCTGATAGATCGCAAAATAGATCAGATTTTGAACAAACGCGTTTCGAATCTCGGGGCCCCTTGAGAACTGGTCCGACAAGCAATCAATCTCTATAATGAAAACTAAATGCATATTAACTATAAAATGGACAAGAGTGTATTGGAAGATATACACGGCTATGTGAAACCGCTTGACAGCCATGCACGAAATGCAATTCTTACAAATGCAAGAAAATTAGTGACGTAATTGCACGCAAACAACTTAGCTAAATCATTTACTAGAGACCTTGATGAGTACAGTGTGGCGTATCAGTTCAAGAGTAACCGCGGAGAATGCATGTTTCGGGATAATCGCTACGTTGTATTTACAATGAATGAAATTGCAAAATAAACTCAGCTTCCACAAATATCAGTGTGCCATATTTAATCATTTTCGTGTATAATCCTATTGCGATTTAATCATTTTGTACAATCGTATACCATCTACATAAGATCTTTATAACGATACCAAGATTTTTTACTATGCTTCCAATGTAGACCATTTGACTATCTTAGAAGCCCTCCTGATTTTTAAATGCAAACCGAATCTCAATAAAAATACCGTTTATTTTATGCATTCAAATTGTTCAAGAAGTATACAAACACCAACATTATTTGAACGAGAACCAGTTGAGGGATCGTTCTGAACCCTGCTGGCATTTGGTGACGGGTGGGCCTGGCGGAGGGTGTTGGGTGTAACGGTGGAAATACGTGAGCTTGTATTCCAATTTACATTTTATAAGTTTTGTACAATTTTGTGATTTATGGAAAATTTCAAGGTTTCCACCACCCACATCAATGCGCTCGTGACATCTTCGACTTGAGGACTGCCGGATATTGTGGAAAGTCCTGACATTTCAGAAATATCGCCAGAATCCATTGCAATTATTGCCACGTGCTCATCGTTTGATTTCACAGGTGTTGAATAAACGAAGCTTTTCATGTATATCCTAAAACGAAATCGAGAGGAGTCATGTAATTTTTGGTTTAAATTTGAAAACACTCTACGACTACATCTGTAACGGTTTGGAAAACGCTGTTGGTATCGCCTGGGTGCCCGTCAAACGGTACCATTAGCAGCACCATAAGTAAGGTGCATGTCTGCCATTTCTGCGTTTCTTAATTGTTTCATGTTGCCAGCGCTGTTTCACCGTCGAGAATGAAAAGCAGCAAATAGGGAGAGGGGGGGAAGGGGGGTATGTAAGAAGTTACCGTGCTGCGTGATTTGGAATGATCTGGAACTTACCGGTCTAAACTACTCATCGGATAAATCAAAAACTAACCTTTTTTGCCAAGCTTCATGGAGGCAAAAATGTTTTGTTTGCCACTTCAAGGTAGGTGGGAAATTTTATACCTCTTTCTCCCTAACACCATGTACATAGTACATTCGATATAATATATTAATCTATCTTTCTGTAAATTGAATTTAATAATTTCTTTCGTACATATGAAGAAAAAAAACTTAGTACTATACAAACACTAGGTTTTGATAAATTGGTAAAGATTTTAAGTGTTAGATGCCGTTCGAATAATCTCGTCGCTAGCTGTACATTCGAATCATACCAAAATCTCAGTATATATTAGATTTCTATTGATGCCAAATCGTGTACCGCAGAATTGATTTATTATGTGCACTCTTTAATAATACCAATGCTTTATTTATATGCCGTGTCCAGAATTTATCCAATAATCCAATGGAAGAGAAAATAAATTATTTGACATAATCAATCACTTGAATCAATGGTGCACCAAGTTAATGTCTGTTGATTTGTGGGCCGTAGTAGCAGATGAGTTTGAAGAATAGGACCTTCACTGCGGTAGGTGAGTCGAGGTCAACGCTTGAATTTCTGAATGCTTTTGTAATCGATAGAGAAATTGTAGTTCCCTGTTGCAGCAAAAATATTAGATCGAGCTCAATAAGTGTTTCAATCATAGCTAGAATTTTAGACATTGTGAGCCATGACTGAATATGGCGAGCTCAACCTGATGCGTTCGGAGGACACTGTTTTCTAATTGGGATAATTGAATAGAAATGTGCCTTTTATCACAGGGCGTCATCGCAGGATAAATGAAGGCCATTCATACGGATAAGTTGCAACGTTTGCTGATAAAGTGAGTAAAAACAAGAAGCGCGTGTCTTTTATATCACTGAAAATGATGCTATTTGTGCTAAGGAAGTTTCGTAAGTCTTCGAAAATACTTCATTTACGATTTAATTAAATACTCTACCTAAATGTTGATGCCACTATAAGATAGCTGCTACAGAAAATTAATGGTATTTTCTTACTAAAACATATCTTCTGGCTGAATATTCTGAAAGCTTAATGGTCGGGTAATTTCTAGGAAAATAATGATAATATTACGATTCCATTATTAGCTTACACAAAGCTTATAATTTTTCACTACTCGAGTATTTAATAATTTGTCGTAATACAGTAGAGTGAAGTAAAAACGAAAAAAGTGATTACAAAAGAAGAGTTTTTTTGTAATAGCAAATTCCGAAAACTTTGGAATAGGCCGACTCACATTTGACTGTGAGTTGAGGCCACCAAACCCGCGAATCTTGCTGGAAGTGATGACTTTACCTTCGTTACTTCATTTGAAAGGCATCATGATGTGACTTGACTTTTTTGCGTCAATTATTATAACTCAAAATCATTTATTTATAATGGTTGATATTATTACGAAAGGATCTAATTCATTTTGTAGCGAAGCACTAGTCCATCATACTCTAGCCAGTCTCTAATTTTTTACGGTTAAATGGCCGTGTGACCTTGTGTCTTTACTCGCACTTCACCTGTCGCTCTCGTTAGCCGCACACAAAATTGTGAAGAGATGATCATCGGGTGAGCGCACGCTCTTTACCATGACAAAATGATATAACACGTGCCTCCTAGATCGTTGGCTCTGATTTTCATAACGATGCGCATTACCGTGGTCGTGCAATGTTGGGTACGTGGAGTGTTGCAGATTATCTTTTAAGGTAAAATTCTACACTGTAGAGAACCACAAGTCGCGAATCGTATATGTTAGGGTACAGTTCATCAGAAATCGGTGATAATTTGAAACATTCGTGAATTAGTAATGCACGCGGGATACAAATTCAGGAAATACTATCGATGGTTTCATCCGCTTCTTGAATTAGAGTTTCCTTAAATTAAGCGCTCGTAAATTAGGAAGCTCTACTGCACATGTCCGAGTATGTGGTGGATAAAAAGTGCAATTCATGGAAGAACAGGATCAGACGCTGATCTATTTGGACATCATTTTGCCATTAACTTCTCCCAATGTATGCGGAAGAGGAAAGAATATTCGACAGATATTTTCATGGCAGGAAACATAATTAAATGTGATAAAACGCCTACCGATAAAAAGAAGAGCATTAATTGTAGATTAATAATTTCTCATGCGGAGATGAATCTTAGCAAACCACCTCTTGAACTCCAAGCCTCTAAATTTTGTTACCCGTTTATTGAAAAAATTGCTCCTATGCGATGAGAGCGTAGAGAAAACTAAATTACGAGTGCGAAACATCGAGGCACGTTCGGAGCACACATAGGTACATAGACACTCATCGTATCCACATCGAGAGGATGAGGATGAGTGGAAAAGACCGTCAGAACTCATGTTACTTGATTCGGACGGCTTCTTTCTGCAGCCGCAACGCATACAAGAAGGTTTGTCTGAACTAAGCTCCTGCTGAATTGGCTTAACAGTAGCAAACAGCGAAACCGCATCACCATTAACAAGATAGTGCCTTTAAATCGAACTTAAAATCATCATTAAGCCAAATATAAGTTTACCAGTTCCATTATCGGAAAATTTAATGAGAACACGAAAAAGTTTCAATATCGTTCGAGTAGTTATTTATGGGAGACGGAGGCCCTCTTGCATCTGTGCATCTCAAGGACAGCAAATTAACGATAACACGAATATAAAGGACGTGTTTAGACGGGGGCCGAGGCAGTGGCACAATACAACTTAGAGCGATGTAATTTAAACTCTTCAACAGGATGAGGCAGCGAGCCAGGCAGCTCTCATGCATCAAAAGGAAAAACGAACGTCATAAGCAGACCATGATAATTCCCTCGTTCGCTTGATCGCTCTCTACCGTCGCAGCTGACGGGTCCGCACTGGTGTGCGTCTCGTGAGTCTCTTTCTCCGTCATAAGGCCCTTGGGGTTGAAAGTGAGCTCAAAATTTGGTTCGTAGTAAGTATGTCAAAGTTTTCATTTGGATTCTTTTCAGGTATTAGGACGCATCGGTATACGTGTTGTATTGACCAATTAAAACGAATCGGCGTGTGTACGATTTCAAGATACGATGTTCATGTTATTTGGAACATGACTTTTAAATTCTGAATTACTTACGGTCGTGAATGGTACTTTAAATGTAGAAAGTAGAGCAAAGCTGAATCTACTTCCTATGAATAATTTAAAAATTATTGTTTTTACGGCATACCTGTAAAAACGAAAGTAAAACACCTTCTTTCTGAGAAGGCATGACTGAGTAGCCAGTCGCTTAGTCATTATTGTCGTTAAGTGATGCAAATGTGTAGGAATTCCTAAGTCGATTGCAAAGTATGAGTATACATGCAACTTTTGTGGTTAAGACTAATCTGTGTATCTTTGAATGGACTAGAAAATTGGTATGTAATCAACTTTTCTCGATATTTTATTGGCAATGCACTTATACAAATGAAGACCTCTCTTGCAATCATTCACCCAAGTGAATGGCAGTACATATATTCAAATTTCTTTTCAATTGCACTTGGCATTCAGGCCGGAGGGGCCAAGGTTGTATTGATACGAGCGGCGCACGGGAGCTCCGCCGTATATTTTTGGCGTCGCATTAGCAGAGTAGTCGAGTGCGGGAAAGGTTGACCAGACCGTTTAGTTTTCGTGCCTTCACAGCGACCCTCTCAACCAACACGTGCCACGAGATGTGGGTAGAGCGCCGGCGAACCGATGTTGCTTCGAGGCACCAGGGCATAGCGAGGACTCTGAGCCTGCATTATAGATGGTCTACCGCACAGAGGGTCGAAGTAAAAGTTAGAAGGAAACCAATAACGACTTGAAGTGGACAACACGAGTACAGATGATTCCTACACAATTTTGTACGGTGTTCTGCAATTTCATTTTGAGATCTGCTTTGTCAAAACAAGCTGAAGAATCTTTCCTTTTTGTCTAATGGCTATGTATACGAGAAACTTGTCTAGATATCGACTCTTACACGTATTCAGATCAAATTATGCAAAATTTACTAATAAAATGACTAGGGAATTATATTCCATTTGATTCTGCAGACTAGGTACATTAATAAGTTATGATCTTAAAATTCTGTTTCATTCCTAGTGATTCACTGGTTATTTAATGCCGCTACATTTTTTATTTTATTTGACTTATAAGTTTACCAATCGCTTGAGTGAGCAGCCAAGTCAAATGAAAAAGTTGAAGAGAAGAAGCACTCACGACAATCTATTTTTGAGATGAGAAAGTTTGTGTAAAAGAAATTTTCTTACGTCGTCTGGCAGATCCAGTTATATAAATTTCTAATACTGTTGTATGTACATAGATTGTGAAGACATTATTGCCAAACAACAGATGCTGTTTCTGGTATTTTCCACGTCTATTAGAGTTTTACTTTCAAGTCGCAATATTCTTTTGAATGTTTTTTAACATAATTTTAAGATGATCATCCAGATCATAGTTTAGGTATAGAAAATTCAAGTTTTATTCTATAATTTTAATATAGAATTCTGTTAGATAAAGTAATACACGCCCAGAGACATTGTACTTAATTAGGCATTTGTTTAGATGCACTGAGATAAAGAATTCAGTCAGTGTGCTCGTCGAACACGTCGACTAAGTGTACAGTGCAGAAAGTAACAGCACTGAAATTTTGATTGCCCGATAAAGTTTGGTCGAATCATTTTCTCAATTCATATCCATAAAACATATGGAAGTATACGTCTACTCTACAGGTATAGAAACATTTCATGTGATAGAATAACTTGGACAGTTAATTGTGAACGTGGCCTCTGCGGTCATGTTGAGATGCCCAATCTTGGCCCAGTTTGCTAATTCAGTTTTTGTTATCACCCATTACATAACTTAGCTTCATGCTAACCCTAATTGGAACAGTGATCTCTCTTCATCTCACCGACAGCGAGCTGACCTAACTCCAACTTCACCTCGAGTAGACCAAAATCTGCCACTTCACTCATGGCAGCAACTAATTCAGCCAAGCATGAGCTGAGATTTAGTCTCAAGCCATCGAGCCCTGGCCGTGTAAATAGTCTTCCAAATTTCCTCGCATTTTTGTAGGTTTAATCAGTGCACCCAAAAAAACACTGAGCAGCGACTGAAACGTCCCTACAGATCCCAAAAGTTTGAAGTAGCTCAACGTTGTCCGCCTCCTGACACTATGTTTGCCGTGCTACACCTGCTCAGCAAAGCCGTGTGCCTCGTCTGTAGAGTCTGACAGCAGCGCTGGAGTTGAAATCTCATCGGCCTAACTTTAAAACGGCTCAATTTAAGAATATTTTGTTTACGGAAGAAGATTACGTTTAAAACTGATGTAAGTATGTGCAAAACCACAAAGCTCGACTTTTTCTTCAGGCTCGAAAGATTTCAGGGGAATATAAAAATGAGAATCAGGGCAACTATGAGTTTTTAGGTGAGCTGGACCCTGTTTGCAGACAATATTTCATCATACTTTGTAGTCACGGAAGACACACATATCTATTGCGTGTAGCGTCGTATCCAACGTAAGGATAAATGATGGGAGATCAGCTACAGCTTAATCAATTGTAACGCCTCTCACAAGACCGTAGGCATTCAGTTTCATCATATTTATCTTATTCGAACCGCAGTTCGCAACCATAGACTTGTCAGATGATATTGGCGCCAAAGAGCACCTTGGTTTGCATCCAGGAGTCTTCCCTTAACTGGCCAACCTGTCTCTGTGTTTTTGCCTCGCTGCATTTGCAGTCGATTCGGTGACCACTTCTACGTAGAACAAAGTGGAATTTGATTCCTGTTGGCCCCTGACAATAATGGGAATAAATGTCACTGAATACAATCCATACTGCTAATTTCCCATCATTCCCCTATGCCTTGGATATGGTGCTGTAAACATATTTTTAATTCTCATTTTTAATCTGTTTCACGTGTGGTTCGAGGTTAATAACGCGACATCTTTTGAGTGTTTGTATTTTAAGCATTCTTATTTTAGTGTTGAAAAACAGTAAACAGTAGATATCTCTATACACAAACCTTTGAAATTTTTCTAGTTTATACGAGTACAGCGTTGAGTTCTCAATGCAAGGAATGGTAATGACGACTCTAATTCTGAAAATTTTTTAGACGGTTGTTAGCTTCAGCCTGCTGAGATTAAACAGAAGTTTTAAAACAAAACTGAAATAAGAGCAGTCTATAATTTATTCAACACTTCTTCAAACATAGGGGAAAATAATTGTAGAAGTAACAGAAGGACGCTGGAAAAAATTGTAATAAGCAGAACAATAGGCAAATATTAGAATACATGAAAGAGTTGCAAACACTTCTGTCCATCTGAAAAGCTGACTGCGCTCCCTGAGTATTTTGCTGGCGAACTAAAATACCAATTTAGAAAGTCAATCCAAAGTTCTAAAGTTTATCGAGGACTTCATCTCTTACTCCAATAAGCAATTTCCTAGGAGTGCACGAGAAAGGAAAACCAGACGTAAAATGCGACTGGGCGTGATCAATATCGCAAACTAGTTTGTCTGCTATTTCGTTGTTGATTGAACTTCAATTAAAATGTGATTATAAGATTGAGCTCTTATTAAGCCATTAGAGGAGCCTTTTGAAAGTACTTGTAACGTGTTCATCAGTGGTAGGTGTAGCATTACTTTCTTCTGTTTGTTTCAGGTTTTCAGCTAAAAAAAATGGCTAGAACAACTGACATAAAAATTTAAATTCCTTTACATGATCAATTTCAGATTTGAACACTGTAGAATGATTAGTTAGTTATAGTGGAGCTTTTCAATTGGTAACTGTAGAGTTAATCTCAATAAATCTGAAACACATTCGAATGAAAAATTATTTGCTTTGCTCACAAAATCAGGCTGGAATTCAGATCAGTAAAATCAAAAATAAGTTCCGTACGATGTCGAATAGATCGGCTACACTCAGGTTATCAAAAAATTATGACCTCCCTGAGCGAGGATGGTCACAACATGTTCCCACGCAGCCCATTTAGTCGGCAAACGAACGGCAATCAACAAATTCAACTAGTCGTTTTAGTAAATCTTTAGACCTATCACTGAACACGGCCAAGGTAATAGCATATTGATATTCATATTGACATTATAATCGATATAACGAATTATGCATTATATTGTAAATATCTTACGATTGCATTCTTTGAGTGATGAGGGCTACATCGCTCCCGCTGGTCATGACGACTTGCATAGTCACTGCTGCAGTGACGGCTTATGGAACGATAATTAGATTATTGGATAGCCGTTACTTCTGGAGTGATGATTGTGACAGTGTGGTCACGCATGCACATATAATGGACGCAGTTATGCTCGTTAAAAGAGAATCCAAAACGTGGGATAGATTTTTGTGCGTGTGGATGATGACCACTTCAATTCTACATGAAGCCTGCTTCATGTAGAATTGAAGGGGTCATCATTGCATTTCAACCTAGGCTTATTTCAAACTTGTTCTCCTGCTTGTATTTTCGTGATTCATTATTTAATCCGACGATAACCGTTGGCAAACCTGATGAGTTATTATACTGATAATGTTAGTTTAAAATCTATGCGTAAAAATGTTGAAACAAAACCGAACCATCCTTACTTTTTTGACAATCACGAACATTATGTCGAAAAAACAATGCATTGAAACTAATTCCCTGTGACAAATGTTCTAGTTAAAAATCGTTCAGTAGACTACAATTTGAAGTCAGGTGAATTTAAAATTTAAAATTCAAACATATAACATGTTCGAGCATACGAATACTTAGCTCTAATTTTCTAGCAGCAATTCTAACCAACGAAGAGCTCCATCCCCCATACGGACTCTAAATGCGAGTGCATATATGTATCTGTGATTTGTAGAAGCATGAACCTTATTTCGGGACAATCGGTATAATGAAAGGAAGACGCTGTTGTTTAAAATGAAAAATATAATTTGAAAACATGGACGAAACTTTAGCTGATTCGATATCGCTTTTTTAAAAGCGATTATCTGTTTGCTACTGTTTATTAAGCCACGAAGTTGTCGTATATGCTGCAACCCGTAAAATCTCTTAAATATACGTTAAGAGAGCTAATTTTTAAAATTATGGATTTGATAACAATCTTTAGGAGGAGTAGGTTTCATCCCTTGAATTATAATATTTGACCGAATAAGGGATGCTTCTAAACATGAATAGGAATTAGCACACTACATAGTCAAAAAATTGTCCGACCCTGGTCAAATGTAGGTGAAATTTGAACTATTTTTTACAGGTCTCCTGATGACAAACTTGAAGAAAAAGAGTATGGCAACAATATTCGCATTCAGTGTCGTTGATAGTCAGTCCTGCACCGGCTTTCTCAGATCCAAAAGGCATCCCGAAGAAAAAAGTCAGCAAAAGAGACTTCTGTCATTGACAAGGGACTAGTTAAAGGTTTTGCACCAGACTGGGAAATCTACCAAAAAAGCGTCGCAAATGATTGTCATAGGATTGTACAAACGCACAGTTTCCATTGGAGAATGATAGTTCAATTCAGTCATTTAGTGGTAATAGTAGCTGAGAAAAAATTCTGTATACACGCGACCAGCGTCCTCTGGAGCGATTGGAGGAAGCACACCGACGGAAATGAGTTTAGCAGTTGACTAGTAGTCACCGAAGGGAAGGTCAAAAGAAAATTACTTCTCACACCATGTGACCAGAATTGAAGGATATGAGTATATGGAATTTCACCATTAACTCTACGGCCTGAACTGCTAATCAAACAAATCAACTCAAATTTGCAAAAGACTACAAAAACTGAACTGAAAAGTAGTCCGAACACGTCCAATTGTCAGATGAATCAAGGTTCACCTTGTTCCAGAAAAGTGGCAGAGTTAGAGTGAGACGGTAATCTCATGAAAGTTTGGATGATTCATGGATGTATGCAGGCTTCCTGGGGCGGTGAAATTGTCTGTGGGGTGCTTCAAATGGTCGGGATTAGATTCGATAACCATGTGCAGAAACAAAAGGAAACTTTAGGATAATTTGAACATCCTTGGTGACCAAGTACACCCATTCTTTGGATTTTTTTTATTGACAGTTCCGGTACTTTTCAGTACTGCAAAGCTCCCGTCCACCGACCGCATGTAGTGTACGATTGGTTCAAGAATAACAAGAGATCAATTTCTCATATGAAATGGGCTCCACAGTCTCCTGATTAAAACCCTATATAAAATTTGTGGGACCAACAGGAGATTGAGCTGCGATCCTCAACACCTCTTCCTTCTTAGTTAGACGATCTTTCTCAATGTTTCCTCGTACTTTGGATAAATAATTGTTTGGATTGCGCTCAAAATAGTGTAGAATCAATTCCTAATAGGATGAAAGCTATATTCAACGTAAAATGTGGTCCAATAAACTGTTAAGCTCGATTGTTTTCGTCACATCCTCATTTCTCCAGGGTACGACAAAGTTTATGATAAGCTAGTGTAGGTTGTCAGTGCTGTCAAAATTAACGACTATTAATGTCATTGCTTAATTATTTGAGATTTATACCCTGATATTGCCTACATCGTACGCTTCAAAAATGGTCATAATGATTTTAACTATTCCTTCAATAATTGAACATAAGTGTTTGAATTACCTTCTCGAATAAGCTTTTGCTGCGATTTTACTGTATTCACGTACGTGGAAATTCTGATGAATAATAGGTTTATGAATTTTTTTATTTACTTTCAGACCGAATGGATTGACGCTATTCTCCTCATTCACTCGCGTATGAAACTGTTGCAAATGACGAGGGAGACTCATTTAAAAATTTACTACCGAGAATATTTCCTGAACTTTATGAAATTTGTGATTTATATTTATGCACTTATGCGTCGGGAGCCGCTAAAGTTGGTCTGCGGAAAATGAAACATCGAATGCCAATTTGTTTTTCTTTCCTTTAAAACTCAAGAAGAGCGAACGACGTCATTACATGCTCTTGGAGCGAAGGGACAGCGCAGCAAATAACATCAACAGGAGAGGAGGGAATTGAGAGAAAAAAACCAGAAGCACTGGAATAATATATATATATGCATCAACATAAGACGCAATCCCATCTCAAAACAAAATGTTGAAAGAGCCAAAACATTATTATTTCAATAAGGGGAATTTCTGACTAATTGACATTTAAGAGCGTTGTTTTATTTTATAAATGCAAGTGGTGTGAACAACGTTTTTTTTAGTTTTGTGCCACTGCTTCCTTCCACTCGACTCATGTAATTGTTATCGGTAGCGGGTAATTTATATAATTCACGGGGAAATCAAATATAAATTTTGGCCGATAACTAAATTTTCTCTGCATGGTCAAAATAATATCGCGTTTATACCAGAATATACAATTATTTATGCATGTATATCATATAAATACATTATACATTTATACTTATTACATAAGTTCACTTTGTTTATAAAAATCATTTCCATGCATACATAATTATTTATAATATTTACGCCACTGAAAAATAAGAATGTTCTAGTGGGTGAAACTTCTTCCACACACAGCTAATTTTGTACGTACAAATAGTACATGTATCTGGTTAATAAAACATATATCACTAATGTAGCAGTGATAATTTTTTTCAGGCGATGCATCTGTTTTCACGCACTATATATGCTTCACCAAAAGTTTTTATGGTTCATAGCACATGTCCCAAATATTTTCAAAAAAACTTCGACGCAGAATACTTTGAGCCAAAAATTACCCGGGAACCATAACCAAAATATTAGAGTACGTTTTGCACAGAGGTTCACGCAACCGAAGCCGACAGCGGGCAGGAGCACCAGCGCAACCCCGCACCTCCTCTCACCATGGCTGAGGCCAGACTGAGAGATGCTCTAGCTTTCCTTCATGTTGAAGAACGAAAGCTAGAAGTGCACAAGTATATTTCATCATTAGTGACCATCCTGATACAAAGGTTGCGCACATTCTCAAAGAGATCTGCTGACGTCCTGCTCAAGAAAGACACAATCTATTTCACCACTCATCATTTGTGCTTGGGAAACCCAAATGCCAGCGTTTATTGCATAAATCAGTAAAATATACTAAAAACACTCGCAAAAACCAAAACAATGACACTTTCAAGCAAAAATTTAAAACAAATGAAGTAGAGCGCGACCTGTGCGGCCTCCTTCTTTGCTCTGATAAAGCTTATCGCGACTAGTGACCGAGAGCATCGCGAAGGGCTACAGTTTAGGATCGTGCATTACCTGCTGCATACCCTGGGTTCTATTAAATTCATGGAACGCATTCCATGTGGCTAAAATAGGTTTGAAATTAACGAACTGTAAATGCGGCGAACGGTGAAGGAAATATTGAGAAAACTACATCATCTTTCAAGTGGACAAATTAGAATTCTTAGTCAAATCTGTATTTTTCGGACTTCGGTGTCTGCCAAATGTAGAAAACTCGGCCAAATATGTGACCAATTCGCTTCGAGTGTATGATTTTGCGGAATAAAAAATGTGCATGAGTAGCTAATCAGAATGGCACCCTAAGTAAAGAAGTTTTCCATTTAAAAATGTACTTAGAATGATAATAATTAAATCAATCCTGCTTAGGGCATTGCTCAATCAGTACGAGCATTACCCAATGTGAAAAAAATCATTCACAACCCTTCATTCATGGGCCACTGCCATCTAATGATTTTACAGCGTAATGAATGCACGTCAAGATTTCCTGGACATGAGTATCGGCTGTTAGTGTAGCTGGTCAGAAGCAGTGTATGCAGAAGATTTCTGGAAGTATAATTAATGAAATTAATATTCCCGTACATGACCCGCAAAGAGATATTTTGGCATTCCTTCTTACTCAAAAAGTCTGGAGGCTAATGAAGCGCCGAAAACTTTTTTCGTACGTTATTGCTTATCAAAATCGAAAATTTCAAATTTCATTAATTATCACTGACCATTGTCAGCCAGGTCATACTTCGGTGAACAATACTTGGTATCAGCTAGTTCTCCTACGTATATGTGTTATCAAATCCTCATATGGTTTGAAAATATAAATTTATTGTGGTGAGGGAACGAAATTACATTAGAAAATGTACTTATTTATAGTTCGTATTACTTTAAAAATACAGTAAATACTCTGGATAGATACTTAAATATTGGTAGTGAAAACCGTAGAGTTTACAGAGGGTTCGTACATGGTGAGCCAAAAAAATGTTCTTTTTTTCAAACACTTATAACTCTGTACAGTGTCTTATATTTACCACCATTCAATGTACTTTCAATAGGTTACACCATTTTCACTTTATAGGAATAGATTACTATCAAATGAACGATAAGCCGGAGTCATATTTTCGCCATTGTGCGAGGGCATTTCTAAATGCACGAAAGAGACCAATTCTTGACCACCTCGCAGTCCCGATTTGACTCCGTGCGTTTTTTTTTGTGGGGAGTAATCTGAAAAAAATGTTTATAAAACGCCTCCACACGACCTTGAAAAATTGCGTTATTGCATCATTCAAAATGTTAATGAACTTAGAAACCATCCAGAAGCTGTTAGAAAAGCAATGCTAGTAATGGGAGTCCGATGTCTGAAGTGCCTCGAAAACAACGGGGTTATTGGTTATAATGGAAACAGTATGTTCTTGTGTTCAATTAAGAAGTAAATATTTTTATTCAAAAAGTCTATTATTTTCATTTTTCTCTTTTATACCACACATTTACTTTTTTTATTAATTAAAGACATTGATTGTGTGTTAAGAATTTCCGTCTCACAACAATAAAAAATGACTCTGGCTTATCGTTCATTTGTTATGAACTATTCCTGCAAATGCAGAGTGGTTTGTGCTCATGTAAGTACATTGAATGGCAGTGAAAATGAGGTCATATAGAAGTTTCTACGGCCATTAGTTTCGGAGTTTTAAGTATTTGAAAAAAGGAATTTTTTTTGTGGCTCACTATGTAGATGACTTGTGCCTGAAAGAATGGTGAAAATAACTCACTTAATAATGATGACATTAGGAAGACTACTGTCAACATGATTGTTCGAGTCAAGCCGGCTCTTTCAACACGAGTGAAGCAGAAACGTTGTTAAAATGTGACGAAAATTTCAATACAATTCGCAATGAGCAAGCACACGGCGTGTCATTTAAGCCTGCTATTTTTAAATGAAAAATAAGTTTTTGCAACAAGACATGTAAAAGATTCAACGTGTGGGTCACGTCTTTTTGCACGAGGTCCGACGTGAGAGTGAGAGGCTGCCGTCTGACGAAAGTTAAGTCGAAAATTCCGGCCGACGTGCTCATCCGCAGGAATGAAGTTAGTTCCTGTAGCTGAGCAGACGCATTTCAACGTGGAGCTGTAACAAACATGGCTGTATAAACTTTATATGAACATGGCAACTGTATTTATACATGACTGCATGACTGAGGATTTTGTGTTTTTATTTTAAAAAACCGTACTGTGCCTATTGAATGTTATGAAAACGAAAGCGCATCAAATGCTCTTGCGAAAATGAGAGAGTTCTTTCTCAGTTCTTGTGACTTTTGGTCTAAAATTAGAAAAGTATAAAAGAATGAGATCGAACAGTAGTAGATGAAGAGCACGTGGAATTCGTATCCTATCTTTCAAATGCTTTTTACGAAATAAATATTAATTCCACACGGGAAAAAAATATAAAAGAGTTTCATGACATTCCAAATTCACAGGTGATACATGGAAAAATAAAATATTTGATATTCCTCATTCCTCATGAAAAATAGATCGTTTTGCTCCTTTGTGGAAGTCTTTTATCCTTCCAATCGTAAGTTCTTTCGCTAAAAAAATTGATTTCAAAGATATTTAAAAAGCCAAAAACTTCTTCAAAATTATTTACGCATCACAGGTATTGAAATGGCGAGTACACAACTCGTCAATTCATGCGGCTAAAAAATTTGCGTGCGCACTCTGATTTCCAATAGGAGAATGGGGTAAGTATAAAGGAACTCTAGTTAGTCCATTAGTTTCAATTGAGATTTACCCGCAGCAAAGAGCTAGTGTTGGCTGTGTGCGTCGTTTATGACACGTTGATGCGCTCCCGCTCACGTTGCTAAAACAAACAAACTATTACCTTAAGGAGCGAAAAAAGTTCCACGGTTCGTTAGAAAGAGTGATACATCACTCTGACTCGTTCAAGGCAGCTCGTGTTCTGCAATACTCGAATAGGCGCAACAAAAGCCGCATGACAGCAATTCATTTGGCTGAGACGAATGCCCGTCATTTATTCCAGCTTTAAAGTTATCGACCGTGGTAATTTAGTCGAGAGAATTGTCTCGGTCAGCACGAAACTGCAACAGTTAAAGCACATGTTTTAGCTTATAAAATGAAAGTGAAAATATATAAGCCATATGATATACGGTGCAGTTGCATCGCTCATCGAATTCACTCGGTCACTTTCACTTTGGTGTTAAAATATAAAGTATAGTGCAAACGTTCTGATAAAAGTATAAAGTTTTAAACTTTAGCTACATTTATAGGTCTGCATTGAATTTAATACATAAATAATAGAATGAATAGGAAGTTTTTAAACATTCTTCATTGGTTTTACAATATCCCTTCATTCTCAACTTTGCTCGCAGTTTCTCACGCTGAGAACTCGGTTCCCTTGCACTGAAAAGATTATTCTAAATCATCTGCCAATGAAAGAGCTTTTACGACAGCATTGTTCTCCAAGATACACGACGCACAAATACTCATTGGTTTCGAGTCAGGGTTGGACGGTGGCCACTCTTCCCAAGAAATTATGCCAGGGTTGGACGGTGGCCACTCTTCCCAAGAAATTATGCCAGGGCTGGACGGTGGCCATTCTTCGTACGAAATTATACCAGGATTGAACGGTGGCCACTCTTCCCAAGAAATTATGCCAGGGTTAGACGGTGGCTATTCTTCCCAAGAAATTATGCCAGGGTTGGACGGTGGCAATTCTTCCCCAAAAATATGAACGTTGTTGCTAATTCAACTCTGAGCCTTGATGGAAAAGAAAACGATGTTCTATTTCATTAAAAAAGGATTTCTCTTCCTCGTAATATGGTTCCACCATCAAACTCTACACAGTTCGATCAAAGAGGCGACATATTCATATTTTTGTAAGCTATTGACGTCCTGTGGCACAAAAATAAGTGGACTTTCCAGGGATTTCTCTCAGCAGGCTTTTGAATAATCGGAAAGGCTGTGATAATCTCACTTGATGGTCTGGCAGGCGAGGCCGCACCTCGTTTTTGTCATATCGAGAAGCCACATAACCTTTATTTTTTTGGAGAAGCTCGGGAATTGTTTCTCCCACTTTACGAGTGTACTAAAATAAGTTATCGTAATGATCTATTAACGCAAATTAACTTCATTCAGAATTTACTCATAGAAACAGAAAAATAAAAATTATTCATCCCAGCACACACACGGCAGTTTAATTGAGAAAATAGCTCTTCACAGCACACATAGCTCTTCACGACACATAACTTCCTACTGCAACTTTTTGTTTTCAAGAACAGAAGATTATCTTGATTCGTTTATGTAGCGAATTTTTATACTTACAATGTTACTGAGAAACAGAGAGCTGAGAATAGCATCGCTTTTAAAACTAACATCAGCCTGAGAAATGAATTTGGGCAAACAATGCACGTACGGAGGTAGAGGGAGGAATGGCTTACTCACTTCAGTTAATGTCTCAGTGAATACCTGCCTCAAACACCTGAGGAGGGTTTGGTTTCAATCAATGTATCGGAATATGATTTTTTACATCATTTCACTTGATTTCTATTTCATCTATCCTTTGATATTTTTTGTACCAGCTTTCGCAAAGTTAGACCCTACGATTGTTAAGCGGCTAAAAATCCCTTGACTCTACACACATAAAAGTAGGCTGCTTGTATACGAAATAATGTTTCTATATTTTTCGAACAGTGAGATAAATGCTAATGTTGAAGTTTTCGCACTGAATAATGAATCTATCATCTCGGTGATCCTTATTGATAAACGGTGAGATGATGTGCATTCTCTGCAGGTAAAAATAAAGCTAAATCATGAAGGGCTCTGTTTTGCAGACTAATGTGATATCCATCCGTAACTAGGAAACTGTTCAGTGGTAACAGTATTCGTCGTACTGTAAATGTATTTTTCTTATTAAAGCGTGAGCCTTCGGAAAATCAGAAATTCTGATTGTTACCAGAAGAACAGTCCTCGTGCGAGCGCAATAATGTTGAGTTTACATTGACAGGAGATGATTTATTATGAATGGAGATGATTCATAATGCAAGGACTTTTACTCCGAAGAAAGATTATATATTTCATACAAATAATAATATTGAATGTTCCATAAAGAATTCTTCAGAACTTTTTTATCATAGTGTCAATATACATATGAGATAGGTTTATGTCGAGAAACAAGTCTATTGGTTTAATGTATTAATAATTATTATAAAAAAATTTAAATTTTGCATTAGCTTTTCATGTAACATAAAAGCTACAGAACTTTCAAGTTAATATTTGGATAAGCATCTATGCTAACATTATGCAACAGGTAATCACTGCAATATTGAAATAATTGAAACATGCACTAGAATGTCGAGCTTTCAGACGGTGGTGTGCAATGAATCGCTGATAATTTAGTAAATTTTCATCCAAAATTCGCTGAATAAAATTAATCTATTTAACAGTGTTAGTTCTCAAAAATGTGATTAAATGATAATTTTCCAGTAGCGAACTCTGTCTTGCGCTCCCTGCTCTTGTATCTAATTTCAATAAGAACAATATTTAGAACAAAGCTGATTTTTCCCTTTACCTCGTGACTTTAGCGTTGTTTTTGACACCCCAATTTTTATTCGCAGTGAAATATTCTTTCCCCTACTTTTTAAACGAGGGTTGTTATACCCTTAGAATGCGGTTGATTAGTTTGAAATAGACCCTATGGTAATTTTCATGGAAATTTGAATGTGTTCGGACAACAAAGAAGCATTGCATGCACAAGAGGAATCAGAGTTTCTACTCACTGCTGCCAAATATTTTCTTCCGACCCCCGCACACAGCCCCCGCAGCGCACGCTCCACACGCGAGGCCGTCGGCTTCATCAAACAATGAATACATAATGAGCTGTCAAACACGACAGCAGTAGCGCCCATTATCCAAATGTACTCGGAAAATTACCATTTCAAGTAGGATTTAATGACGTGTGGATTTGTGACCATTTGATCAGCATTAAATCCAACAGCAGGGAAAACAGCCCATGCGCAGATTTGTCCAAAGGGAAAAGTAGAAGTCCCAAAAGCTTGATAACTTCGTCTCCATTATGAAATGTTTGTTACCTTGCTGCACTAGTTTCATACAAATGCCTGACTCGCAAATTTCATACGTGCGTAGGAAATAAAACCTCGTTGCTTACTATCCTGTTTTTTACAGCGCCCCAAGCCATTCGGTATTTAAATTTGACGTGAGAGAGAGCACTGACTAGTGTAGTTTAAGGGATGGGAAAACATCTTTTATGCGTAACTCTCACAACGGCAAAAGTATAGTTAAAAATGAGAGTCGCAGACCAGCATCTGAACTTGAATCAGCCTAGATGGATTTTAATCAGTCTGCCATCACGTCAATTTCAAATGAGCTCGCTCCGCCGCTTGATAGACCAAAGTATTTTCATGTGACAAACCAGCACCTGACGTCGAGCCGCGCTCCTTGCTCGTCCAACGAGCTGCAGTGTGCCGCCATTGCTGGGGTAAATTAGGCTGCAGATTTAATGCAGCTCGCCTCGTGGAACGACTCTTTGGATTTATCACCGGTACGTGAAGTGACTCTCATTTTCCGGGGTAATTTGCTCCTCATTGAAGCGTGAGAGATGCAATTACTCTGCGGAAAAGGTACTTTGTTATGAAAGTATATGGTAGAATTTTTTTTATAAAAAAGAACAGATTGTTTTGCAAAAAACATAAATAAAAAGCTAGAATGACTTGAAGTCAGTATGTATTGGACATTGCCTAATTTAGACATTAATGATTCACATATTTTTATCCTACTTTTTATTTCGATACCTATTAAAGGCTTCGAAAATATTTCTTCGGCAATGATATGGTTAGAATAGAATAAAAAATAGGTATTTGGAGGGATGCTCTGACCGCATGTTCTTGCAGCCATGCTGTTACCACTGGAAGAGGCTTCCTCTCACCATCTTTAGGGTAGCATCGTTAACGGACATAAAGTACATTATGTAGGAAATCGTTACACTGAGTGATAAAATAAATAATTCAGTCACCAATTTTTTCATCCGAAACCCGCCAGCCAAGGGAATAGCGATGTCATCGAAATATACATGAAAACAATGCAAGCCTAAAATAACTGAAAGCAGAGGAACATTGCAAATGAATACTCGGAATTTTTGACTTCCCTTACATAAATTTTTACACACCTGTTCTTCACAAAAATATAACTTACACCGCCTCCACCTCTTCTATAATCGCAGTGTTCCTCCCGAACGTACTTTCTGTGCCTCTTTTCGACCTATCAACTAACGATCTCTCGGACAATTTACCTTATACTCTGAGCAGACACATACCTCTCGAATTGTAATATCCCTACTTATTCCCTTTACTTTTGTACAGGGTGGCCCAGAAGTAAGGTATCCTTTTATGAAATTGTGTCCAAAACATTTGTTAACGTATCAGTGCTACCGATACGAGTGAGGGCACCTTACTTTTGGGCCACCCTGTATTGAGGGACAACACAAGCATCCCACCAATCCGCTGGAAGGCTACCCACCTCAAAACAAACATTAAATTACACGTCTAAACACTCAATGATAAGTTCCTCTCCTCCCGTCAAACACTTGGTATCCATTCGAACCAGCCGCCTTCCTTGCTTTCACAACCCTCAGTGCAACAAGCATCACGGAACTAACACTCAAATTAAGAAAAACAAGATATCTGTTTGCTTATAATTTCTGTAATACCAGCAGCAGCAGCGATGGCCGCGCATTTTTTCGCTTGTGCGTCACCGCTAGCGAGCCCCAAATTTTTGCGCTCCTGATTGCGTGCGGCGCCGTTGCATCTCTGCGCCAGCGGCGATGATTGTATTTCCTAGTGCGTCCGTCCCTAATGAATTCTTCTGCGTTCCTGATGATTTTAATGCGCCTAAAATAAAAATGATTTCATGGGGCTAAAAAATACTACAAAAAGTAAAAAAAACATTATTACTATTGCAGTTTAAAGAAGAAAACAGTAAAAAAGAACAAAACTTTCCCCAAATCTCCATACTACTCCTGCAGTCTGCATACGTGCTCTTGCCGGCACCATACGCACTCCTGTGTTAGCTCATATCAACAGAACGCCGAAGACATTCATCCATAGCTAACATGGCCAGAAATAAAGTGCCGTTTTGATGCTCTTCGGGTGACGAACGGTGCCCGTATAAAGATTTATTAAATAAAAGAAAACAAACTCTGGTAACTGCAGATTATATAAAACATAATTTACCAGAATATATTACTCATTGCCTTTGCAAGAAGATTTTAAAAGGACAAATATATTTTATAAACACCTCGTAATTCAACATGAAAAGTGTATTGCCAGAGTGGAAGTGCATGTTATGCAAGGCTGCTACCCTCGATAGATACGAAGCTGATTCAAGGACCGCACTCAGCGACTGATGATTAATGAGCTGTCTAACGACCGAACGCTAGACGGCACTCAAAGAACCGTCCTAGCCCCATTTCTCCTCGTTGACCCTCACTCTGGAATCATGAGTTGAATCAACATGTTCGACCTACGCGAATTTCGACCAAGAAGCGTTCACTGAACGGAGCCTAGTAGCCGTTCAGACACATCCCGACTAATGACTTTGATAACTGAAACCTGAGAAATGAGGTTTACAGGTGAGAAATGATCGGTGTGTGTATGGGAAGCAATACGCGGCATTTCGTAAGGACGCTGAACAACGGATACAGAAAAAGTAAAGCAATAATAAATAAGTTGGGCCGACACCACTAAAATCCTAAAGTAAGCAGAATAGGCATGTTAAATATGAAGATAATTTTCGACTGCAACGACGAGAAACTGGCTGTATGCGCATGAATGGAGGTAATATTACCCTTCCCTCAAGCACTATTCCGAGCTCAGCTAAAGTATGCAGTGCATCTCCGGCGCCCCACGCCAGGTCCAGACATTAAGGGAGAAAATTCAGCCTTCGGAGCTACGAAGGCTGATTTCAGAACTCTATGATCGTGGCTACGGCCAGCCTCTCCTACGGCCTAATTTCACTTCCTTGCAACAAAGAAGACCGCGAGGTGTAACAACTGACACCTATAAGTATCTAAATGAGGGCAATTACAATGTCCCGAGAGCATTCTTCGAATGAGACGAGAACGTATGTACGTACAAAAAAAAAACGAATATAAAAAATGAAATACAATTTTTTAACATTCCTGGGAATGAACTTGTTTCGTGCAAGCGTATTGGAACAAGTCAGCACAATTGAATAAATATTGTTTCTTCTGACTCAATGAATGTACTCAAATGCCTTCTTGATAAAAACTGATTCGAAAATTATCCTGAGTAGTCAGCTAACGATTCAAGGTCTGATCAAAATTTAAATAAGTTATAAAATGAAATGTACTAGTCTAGTATTAAAATACCTACGGACTTCCTAAGTCACGTAAAATCTTCAACTGTTTGGGTATGAGCTATAGCTCTGCTGGGGCTTGAGCGAGATAATAATACGAAAGTAAAGGATAAAACAGAAATTACTCTGACGATTTTAATATTGTAAATGTTGTGAAGAATGGTCTGTCAAATCATAGGGTGCTACACCGCCAGAACGGCCCCCTTATTTTGTTCGAACTATTGTTCTGATGTCTGTGTGTTATGATATTTGACTCCAAGTGTAATAGTTATTATTTTGTACAATTTTTTCTTTCTACTCTGCATTGATTTTGGGGGTAAGAGTGGTAGCGAAGGTGGTCACTGAACACTGATGGAATTAATACCAGAGACAAAGATACTGCGTGCCAAGAAACCTTGACTGAGTTAAAAGGCGTTGTACTACCACTATACTCACATGGTGCGCTGCTCCGACAAATATAGAATATGCAGCACAACTCTGATCTCTTCCTTAGGACGAGACATCAATGAAATGAGAAGAATTCAAGGGAAGGCAACCGAGATTCCTGATCTCCGGAATTTTAGCTACGAGGAGTGTCATCAACGGCTAAAATCATGTCTCTGGAAAAAAGAGACACCGTAGGAAACTAATCGAGACCTATATGTTTCTTGTAAGCTTCAATGTTGTTAGCCCAGAAGGTTTTTTATAAGTATATTGACTTTCGTACTAGAACTTACAAAACCTTGAGAACATCCCTAGCCATGAGTTTCTTTCTTTTAAAAACCTCCAGCACCTGCCATCAACCATCAGAAACGTGTATTCAGTCTCGGCAGCTACCGTGAACGTGTTCAAAAATTTAAACTTGATTCAAAATTTCTCAGAATTTTATTCTAATAATTCAAAGACACAACCTAAAATAATATTGATGATATAAAGCACGGCGTGGTAAATTATAAAATTACACAACGGTAAAACGGACGCTTGCGTGAGTTAAAACGAACGCTCTGATGCCTGAGAGGGAGAATCGATGACTAGAGTGTAACTGTTTTAGTTCAGTATTCCTTTTTTTCTCGCGTGCAGATGTGCTGGGGTGAGTAGTGGTGATGGTACTGACAGAACGCAGGTGCTGTTTTCATGTCATTTTTTTACATGTCCTGCCCTCCTATTTCACGTTTAATGAGGTGCCTGTGAGTGATTCGTCTATTCAAGCCAGTAATTATACATCTATGTATATGTGTGCTGCACCAATCATTTTCAATTTTGTACGCATCGTCAAGTAATTTACTCAGATTACAACGAGGGTTTGTAACATAATCAAACTCAGTCTCTACACACCTGTAGGTAAAAATGCCGCGAAATAATATAGGTCAAATGACATTTCGAATTCAACCACTCTGTCTACACTTGGCATACACTGAGCATGAGATCATATGCAACAATTAACTTCAACGGTGTTGTGGCAACATGGCTGCATTTTAGTTTTCTCAATTTGCTGGGAAATATTTTACTATTTGTAATTGTACCCATAATAAGGTCAAATAATCCAGGTTAAATTTCGGTACAATTGCAAGAAAAAATGAACCAGTTCTTTTTTATTCCATTAATTTGAATGGTAAATTATTTTCCTCAACCCATCATTGACTCCTGAAAGAAGCATATACTTTTAGTCAAGTCTAACTCTGCCTCGTGATCGTACTTTTCGCGATCGAAGGAGATTTATTGATCACCAAGGAAACACATCAATCAGAATTATCAGTAAAGTTTTATTTTTATATTATAATAATTATTCCCATTTATCTGCTATGCTCAATTGAAGGATGCATTTTTCTTGTACTTCAAGTATTTTTGTAGAAGCTTACTCGGTGAAATAATTTTAGACCATAAGTCAGGATTTTCAACAGTGATTCCATGGCCTTGGAACAATGCATGTCACGACACATTGTGGGGCAATTGTCGGCCATGAAATAATTTCTATCATTAATGTTAAACTGAGTCTGTTTTTTCGTCAACACGTTTCCAACGCCGATGCTTTTTTAGGAACAAAATGACCAATGGGTAGGTCACATACGACAGAAAGCGTGTTATGTATGCTTGGCACTTCTATATACTAGTAAATTTTCATCAGAATCTGTCAATATTCCCGCCCCGTCAGTCAGTATTTGCACTTAATTTCTCGTTGACATCAGGAGAACATCATTTTAATTTATTTAGAATATTTAAGGTTTACTATTATGGGCATTCACTCAATCTAATTATATCAAGAGCTTTAAATTCTTCTCTAAATTCCACAATAATTTTTATCACCCCTCCGCACTGATTTTCTCTACTATTTGCCGCCTCGTAAATGACGGCTCCTAAAAAATATTGTTTCAAGTCCAATATTGATTTATTTATTTAAATCATGCAATTCCCATCGCTGACTGTTGACTCTATAATTGCACATTACCTTGACCCTCACCCACCAATTTATTTTCCGGAACCTCATATTCCACAACATGTCACTCACCTCCACTCGGTGTCATCTCCCTTCATCACACCAAGTATTTCTTCACCCGTGCACGGCCCTCATCGCGTCTGGTGATGTGGTCCTGATCCGTTTGCCCCTCATTGAGCCCGAAACCAAGCTTTCTTTTTTCTCGCTGTTGTTGGTCTCGGGGGAACATGATAAGATCATCACGACAAGGTCTGCGTCTCATCCCCGAAAAAATTGACTCGTACCTCCACTTTGGCCAAGAAAAATATTGTCGTGCGTCTCTAGGATGTTATCAAAATACGAGTGGAAACTCCGAGTCGAAATTATTTCTTAGCGCAAGCATTTAGCGGCCGCAGGGTCAGAAAAAGATTGACCTCGAACGAAAAGACTCACCGACTTATGTGAGTCGGGGCTATTGGACAAAAATTCGTCATATTATTGCAATTTTGTAAAACTTTTCATCAGCACTGATTGTTGATGCGTGCACATAAAGATGTACATAATGTTTATAAGTTTTTTTCCGCACTATTTTGAGCCGAGTCCCAATTAATTCAGAACGAATCGACCAGTGAACTGGTGGAAAATGGGCAGTTTTTAAAGATACATATATCCAAGTATGAGTATGAATAAACATTCACTCCTTGTCGTGCAATGAAATATACTTTGATGCTCTCGGATGCGCGTGCAGGGAAGCTCAGTTGCAAGTGTACCAATTGTGGTGGATATTTGATCACTTTGTGAGCAGCTCATCAGTTATGAGAGGCTGTGCTGTGCGTCCCTGCAGCTCTCCTGTGATGCACGACTCCCTGCGACAGACCGGACCGTGCATTCGCTAAATGCTTTCGCAAACTCAGAGCGCGGAATCGCTCAGGACCTCTGCAGCTGTCCAGTTTTGCATAAGCTGCAAATATTGCTCCGCAAGAATTATGCCAAGCGCACATGCAAAATCTGTATCAGAAAGGAACGAAGCTGTCAACTGGAAAAGCTTTTACTTCAGAAATCGAATAATTATATCTGACCTGACAAATATTTGATTTTACCGCTAAAAATTTTGATGTCTGCAGTCATGAAGCGGCTGATATTGAAAGGCTCGCCTAAGAAGAGTAGCATGTAAAACTCCCAGCTTCAATTCTGAGTATAATATGAAACCTCATCTCAAGTCTTCGTACAACGTAAGAAGTAGTTTTTTGCGGCAAAAGAAATCGTGTTCCGGGGGCATTTGTCCGCACCAAATGAGTCCGTCTCATGGTCGGGTGCGTTCCGCGATCCGGTTTTTATAGGTGTCATAAAGCTGGCTCAGTTCCATCCCGAACTAGATAGCTTCTCCAGATACTCTGGCACCCATCACGCTGGGTCCTGTCAGTGTCGCGTAGGAAACTGGAATCTCTGCAATGAATGACGGAGTGACAGTGTCTTTGGTAACGAGATCAGTCTAAGCGAACGCTTTACTTTCATAACTAACGGCTGAGCGGTGCAGTGACTTGCCTGAATTGAGGTCGTAGACTTTGTGGGGTCTTGTGCTCGCTGAAAAAAGAACATCCATGGCGCACTGACACGTTTACCCTCCCAATGATCGGAAAAAATACCTGATTGGGATCTTTTTTAATGAGCTGCTATGGTACGGTGTAGGGGAGTAAGAAGAATCACCAACAACGGTGGTACAGCGAAGAAGAAAATCCAGTTCAAAATTGTTTTATTTCACACTCGGGAAAGAATTTTCAAAAGTTAAAGAAATAATTAATACTTATGATATGCGATAGAATGTTTTCAGATTTTAATTTGAAATATTTAGTGATCCCTTCACGTGATATTTCCACAACTCACTCAGAAAATTTACATACTTTTGAGCTACACATTTTTGCTGTGACACGAGATGCGAATCATTTGACCTTTCTCTGCATCTTGCCTTGAATATGAAAACTTCGGGAGATTTTTCGGTCATATTTTCTGGCGTAGAATGATAAGTCGGCACGTTTCAGCTTCTAAGTGAGAAATATAATTGCCATCAAACAGGATTTATTCGAATGAAGGGAAAACAAACCCCTTCTATTATAAATTTCAGATCTTAATTTGCACTCTTATTCGACAGAAAATATTCTTGACAATAAAAAAAAATGAGCAAGAAAGATCAAAACGAAGCAAAACAAACTTTCATACAAATGATTACATTTATTAACGCATCGAAAAGAGGCTGAAAAAGGCTCTTAACGTGTACATGATGTTCACTTGATAACATCTTCTACATAAAGTCATAAATCCCTATGCTAGAATTGACGTTGAGAAGTTACCCTCGTGGTATACAATAGTACTCGGTGAAGTACAGTGGTAAACACATACAAGTATTTTAAAACAGCCATCATGTTACTTCGTGTTTATTTGCTCTATCGCAATCATAGCTACTATGGACCCATTTGCACTGGAATAAAGTTATTCTTTTTATATAAAAATCTTTAATTTACTTTCATGTCAATGAAGAACAAGATACTTCATTTACTTGAAAAATTTCTACTTATGTTGAGAACAATTGACATCAAGCGCGAGTTACGATCAGAAAATTTTTCCGTGACATGCCATAAAAAATTATGCACATAAAAGATTGTGCAATAAATCTGGAAGCGTTCATTTATGCCCAATATATAACAGAGTTTAGGGAGATGTTTATTTTTTGAACCCTGTTAAAAGTCTGTGAGCTCAACAGCCGTTGTCTTACAGATGTCAACGAATCAAAGATATGAGCACTGGGGCTTAAAAATGATATCAGTTTTACAGTAAAAATTATGTTCGCTTCTTCGTAGATGATTCATTTAGTCCCATGTTTCTGTGTGAAAATCTGTTTCCGATTCGATGATATTCCTTCTTTACGGGAAAATTGTCCCAAAACGGCTACTGCTCTCGTCTGAGACCTTCACTAATTGTGGTCACTATTGCACATAGTTAAACAAGGCAGTATTGTACATTGAATTAGAAAATTATTTAAGAATTAAAGTTGAGTAAAGAGTTAACCTGTAACAGAAATATAGGCAGACACGGAGTGTGTTCGTGCTTGTGAGCTTGCTAAATATCTTCCACTATTGGAACTATAAGCAACACTTGGACAACAATGGAATAAGACATGAAAAATGATAGTTTAAAAAATTAGGATCGTATCAAGTCATTTGAGTTTAAATTCTTGTATGATTCATACATATGAACTGAAAATATTATTTGCGATTCGAATGCAATAATTATAGCAAGGTGTCTTCTCAGTTTTTCAACATTCATATCAGGAAAAATTTGGAAGGAGCGGAACAAGGCTCATCATCGGAACAGTTCATTGCACTTCATTGCAGTCTTTTTTATAGAATTTGACAATACAAAAATCCATGCTCTCACACGATTTAAATATTGAACATTGAGTCTGTAGCTGCCGTGAATTGCGCCGCGTCGAATGATTAGATATGCAGTTCCAAATGAGCGCTGCGTCTCTTCCATTATAATTTTTGCATTTCACAATCGGCTCAGAAGAGACAATTCCTCCTGAGGCACAAGTCCGCCCACCGAGTCGGCCCTTCAGTCGAGTTGATAAGCGAAATCTTAGAGCGGGGAAAGCCATTCTGCACGAGTGCTTGCTCTTCTGAAGGAGCTTAATCCTGAATTATAATAAACTTACACTCAAAATCTAAGCCTTTACAGGCTATGGTTAATCTAATCTTTGCCTATTTTTCTTGGTAACCTTAGAATGATTTTTAATTTGGACGGTGAGCTTCAGCTCATCGCTTTTGTATTTTTTGATAACTAAGGGATGACTCGCAACTTTTTAAAAATTTCAAGTTAATTTTGCATTTATAGTTCGTATATCACTTTACAGTTAGCGTTATTTAAAATAATTCCTCCTTATTACTCAACAATGGATTTTCCTTTAGAAAAACCGAATGCTAATCTCAATGTTCTTCAAAAATTTGAACATTCATATATATTCGAATGAAGATACTGTGACGACACTGTGCCTTGGCGAATAGCAGAGAAGAAGTTATACTGTAAATCAAAGTTCGCTATCAGGCGTTGGCATCCGAACTTAGGCTCTGAGATATTATTTGTAAGTACGTACTTCAAGAATTAGGCAGCGGTAATATGTACCCACCAAATGTAATGAAAGTGTTTGCCATCGCGATCTACTTATTGAGAGGCGCTCCATATGTACAAGACTATTGATGAAATTACCAATATAGTCAGGGGTTCTTAACCAATTTTTGTAAGTAATATCATTGATTTATAGCCAACATTTTAACGCTACATCACCTACTAGTCAAATACGAAGACCTGCTATTCAACAGCTTTCAATAAACCCAAAAAATATAGATAACAATCATAATGAATCTCGATAAATTGGTCGTAGTATGACATATACTACGATTGATACTGAGAGCCACATGAAAACAAGCTCTATGAGCAGCTTGAACAGTAACAGCAGCAGCAGCGGTGGCAGTAGCAGCAGCTGCAGATGCGAGTGAGCACCAATCTTCCTTTAACCGCGAGCGATTAAAATTAATTGTATTTTATCATACAACGAGGCCGGCTGAAGCACAAACTCGACCGGACGCGACGCAATCATGCCGTCATATACTCGTGCGAGACGCAATCTGCCGTCATATACTCGTGTGAGACGCAATCTGCCGTCATATACTCGTGCGAGACGCAA
>VOMN01058676.1:0-12801 GCA_014899125.1 Orchestia grillus | reverse complement strand
GCCCTTGCAGCTGGTGAGGCACCCCTGCAGCTGGTGAGGTGCCCCTGCAGCTGGTGAGGTGCCCTTGCAGCTGGTGAGGTACCCCTGCAGCTGGTGAAGTGCCCCTGCAGCTGGTTGGCTCGTTGCGTGATAAGCGTGCCGTCTGCAAATAGCTGGCACAGCCCACCGGCCCACTCAGAGGGGCCGCTGGCAGGTACACAACTTATCACCTTGATTTCCTCCTGCTTCTGGCCCCACTGCAGCTCATCGAGCGACGTGTCAAGTGTCTCTTACCATGAAAGTGAAATCACTGAAAATTGAAAGCGAATATTTTCTCCGACACCAGCGATATAAGGATATCCTTACTGTCTAATTTCCAAACAAATCATGAAATGAATTCCGTCGATGAACTGCAGTTCCCGTGTCTTTCATTATTGAAAATTTTTGTACTGCTGTTTCTTGTTTGTTTGTTTGTTTGTTTGTTTGTTTGTTTGTTTGTTTGCGAGACGTGATATATTCAGTAACATAGCAAACAGTATCGTCGATAAGTACTGGAATATGTCTTTAATTCTCGGCATAGTATTAATTTTCCCTAAAGTATTCATTAAGAGTGCATAAAGGGAAACAAACAAAGCAATAAAACAAAAAATATCTAAGTATTAGTTTTCTATTTTTGGCAATTTTAACGTTTCACCTGTTAAACCCTTAACGTATTATCCCGAGATATCTCGTGGACGCGGAAGTTGCTTTCACACGGTCACTGTCGGTAACACCGACCGTGTGAATGCAACACTGGCGTTCTCGGGGTAATACGTTAAGGAGTTAATAAGCTTCCCGGGCAAGAAATTAGCTATCTGTTGTTTTTCGAGTTCCAGCTGTCACACTCAGTTTTCAAAGCTGTGACCAAAGCTTAGGTTACATGCACGTACTGAACAGGCATCAGCCTTCATTCAAAGCTGGTAGGGTATAGACTTGTTTCTTACTTGCTTCACAAAGTTGAAAGGGAAGCAGATGCCTCGGAATGGCAGAAAGGAACTATTGTATTTAGTCGTCCTAAGGGACACGCAATGAAGGAAGTATTGGAATTCGCTGGTGAGTCCTGCCGCACTGTTATACATAGTGATAGCCTCACAGCTGGGAAGTTAGGGTTCGATTCCCAGCTCAGGCACTGATTTTCACGTAACCGCGGAGTACTTCCNTTGGAAAAGGAAGCTTAAACCACACATTCCTCACATCCCTCATACGTCAGTAGTAGTAAGGCATTGAAAACCCAAAGATAAAACGTGTTGGAATTAATAAAGGTACTTTTTTACGTGGGTCTACCAACAATGAAAACAATCTGGTACCTGCTACATTTCAAGGCAAAATTGTGGCCTGAAGAAAATTTTAACCGATAAAGACAGCCGCTGTGTGTCCCGGATTCTTGACCGGAATCGCTTTGCATCAAGAATGAAACAATTGCGAAGCGTCAATGATGGCTTTTCTCCCGCTGTTTCTGTACGAACTCTTCGTATGAAAATCCATGAATAGACATACGGAGTTGAGGGGCTCGTAAATGGCCGATGTTAATTCCTGCCACAAGACCACTCTGTTAAACTGGACCAAAACACACGCACATGGGCATGTAGGAGTGGAGAAGTGCCATGTGGTCTGGTGAATTGTAATTCTGTCTCTATACCAATGATGCCCGCCGTCATATTCATCGAGGTCCTCAAGAAGCCTTCAATGAAGCCTGTATGCAAAGGGCGATACAAGGAGGAGGGTCTGTTACGAGTATGTTCAGGGCCTGTTTCAGGTTCACCGCAATGGGTCGTTTAGCTGAGGTATCCGCCAAACTGAACCGGCATGAATACATTGAACTGGTAAATAATCAAGTTTTGCTGTTTGCACAATATCTGTATGGAAAAAGTATGTTGCTTCGTCCATCTTTCAAGATGACAACTAGCGGTTGCATCGAGGTGAAGCTATCATTAATTGGCATGGCAATCATTCATGATATGCCAGGAATTTAGTTTGGCCAGCTAAGTCCCCAGACATGAACCCAACAGAAAATTTGTGGGACCACCTAAAACGTCAAGTTAGCTGACAGGAAGATTATCCACGTACTGTGGCCGATCAGTTGATGCAAGAGTCGTTTAAAATTGACCAAGTGTACATTAGGACACTTGAAGACTCAATACGGTACAGAATTTCCGCCATTATTCATGTTCGTGTAGGTCCTACACTAGATTAGTGCTAGGTGACTAATTTTTTGTCCGGGGAGCTTATAACTTATGAAGAGTTGCCAAACGGGTCACGGATTTCACTACAAGTCTTTGACAATTATATATCTTTTTCATAATAAAATAATTGTATGCTTTTCCCTCGTAAGACCTAAGGAATTTTATATTTTAATTAGCTGTACCCGGCCACGCGTTGCTGAGGCGCAGTCTGGTTAAATGAACAAGAAAGAATAGACGCGCGCTTCTATAGTGTGTTTAATTTACAATGCTTATGGGAGTGAAATGTTTTTAGCTGTTCCATTGTCTGTGCAGATATAGGGATTGTCTAGTTTAATGAGTCTAGAATAAGTAAGATGTAATTGTCAATGTGAGAAACAATTCGTGTCTAACGATTGGTGGTAATATTTAAAAAGCAATGTTTTTACAAAAAAACATTTATAAAGAAGTTTTTCAAAAATTTATATATCTAAAAATACGCTTGTATTCAAATACAACGTTTCGCCAAAATTCCAAAGCAATCGGCGAAAAACTTTCGGAGATTCAAGATTTTGAACAAACCAAGGTTTACATTTTTTATTCGCATTGAAAACATTCAAGAGCAGGCTGAATTTTATACATCGTTGCAGATGTACTTCAGTCTGGTCAAGTTATGGGCCATCTCTATATCAGGGTTTCGCTTAGTCTCTATTTCAAAATCTTATAGATTTAATTTACGAGGAAATCTCTAGCCTTACAGAAGATGTTTGTGTAAGAGACCGCCGTGTTTGTCGGGCGTAAGGGAGATTTATTTGTTAAAACGCAAACACTGAAACATAGGCACAAAGCTAAAAAAGCGAATATTGATTTTTATACCGAGCAGACTGTAAATTAATTTTCTATGGATGTGTTTTGATTATTGTGTGGAAGCTAACAATCAAATGCATGAACTCTTAGCACAGTTCGCGCGACGAAGCTACCATTTTACCAGTGAGATTATTTACCCCCGGTAGGTCATATCGCAGGAAACTTGTTAGAATTTAGTATTAAAGAAATCTAACTCACATTAGCGCATCGAAGTCTTCGTTTTTGCGGTGTCTTACATTACCGAGATCTTCGTCTTCAGCACATGAACCGGAATATTATTTGTGAACGAGTCATCCGAAAAAGTTCAAGCGGGGGAGTAGACCTTGTCGTAGCGGACCTCTTGCTAATTTCTCACCCAAAAATGTACTTCAGGGACTCAGGTGGATAGTTCCTGTGAAAATATTTTCATCTTCAGCAAGAATAAATAACTGCATAGTAAACTAAACCAATCAATTAAACACGTTCATGTATACGCATAGCATTGAATTATTGGCATTATTGATTCAATCCCAGCTATGCTGAAGGCTCCCTACCGATGTCAAGAGTGAGGAAACCACAAGTTTGATTTCCTACGTATAAGAGTACAACTCTAGAATTTAGAGAGCTAAGATACCATAAGTCTGGATCTCTAATGAACGCATTAGAGTGTAAGCTCTAGAATTTAAAGATCTAAAATATTTACCATGAGTGTGGATCTCTAGCGTACGTATTACAGTGCAAACTCTAGAATTTGAAGAGTTAAAATTCTCCACTTTCTGTAGCATGCTCGTATAAATGGGCTAATTTTATCATTAATGTTGGAGAACAATGTGAAGTTGTGCAGTAGTTATTGTCGATATACGAGTACGAGTTGAGCATTGAATAGCATTCTTCCTAAAAAGGGTGTCAATACTTTGGGTCTCCATTTTATCTGTAAATACTCGGAAAGAAGTGCGGCAGCTGATACTGGAAAATGGTTTCCTTGTTTGGGTGTTCTGCAAAGAACAAGTTCGTCCCGACAAAGTTAGTGTATGATAAATTGTTCCCAAGTCTGGCAATTATGAGTTCGAATTGTGCTACGTTAGTGAAGTGTTCGAACACTGTACATTTAATTCCAATCCTCCTAGAAATTGAGGCTTTGCGTAATTTGAACTGTTTCACGATTCTTAATTTCATGCATACTACGGAGCGTAATTTTGCTGGGTACGTGAAACTCATATTTTGGCGAGAAGAAAGATAGTTTAGAAGAAGTGAACATTATTAACGTAATTGGGAAGGAATATATTGAAAAGTGGATAAGGATCATTATAATTTTATTCGTGAAAAATTCTGTATAAGAAATTTTGTTCAGTCGGGGTTATCCTAACCATACTCTTTCGTCCCAGTCTTGGTTTGCGACATGATCGTCAATTTCCGGATTTAATGAACGTATCATAGACATGACGATTGTTTGCTTCTTAGTCACTGGATTGTATTGCGCTTTCGTGATTGTTTATCACGATATATCCTGATTGGTCAGTTCAACACCCCTGTTTATTAGTAAGAGTTCCCATCGTGTGATTGGCTGGCATCGGCCCAATTTTCGCTGAAGTTCGGCGGGTTGAGGACTTCCGGAGCCAGACGCGTAGTGGCTGCCGTGAAAGAAGGGTCGTGTGATTCAGGTTCGTGGCCGCTCTTCGTGGGTCTTCACAGTCATGAGTCTTTGTTTCTTCATTTCGTGATTGGAGTTTTCTCGAGTTAAGAATTATTTTTAAATATCTGCAATTTGCGTCCACTTGTCATTTCCCTATGATAAGAAAATTGGGATTTTTTTACATCGCTTGTGTATTCTGGAGTTCTTGGTACCTTCCTAGAGTTAATTTTCGAAAAATATTAGTTCATGATCGAAATTTAAATAAATAGATGATAACAAAAATTTTGAAGCCGTACTTTGCAATGACTTGTTAAAGAAGTATTGAATGGTATTCCTTGATATTTATTTGAGAAATCAGTTTATCACGACCATGTAGTCGGGGCATAGATTTTTTGAAGGCGTAGTTTGCAATGACTTTTTTAAGAAGTATTGAGTGGTATTCTTTGATATTCATTTGAGAAATCTGTTTATCCCGACCATGTAGTCAGGGCATATAAAGAAACTCTCAGGAAATTCAAAAACTTAACCGCGTCAGTAAGCTGAGATCATACGCGAACTTACGCTAGCCATAATTTCAATGCTGAAAATGTTGCCGCACGATTTCGAGTTGGTCACAGGAGCGGATTTTTAATTTAGACGATGCAGAATTTTTGTAACTCATAAATCATTTCAAAATTCAATCAATTCATAAGACGACGTGGGCTTCAATGGAAGGTAATATTTCCATTCGTGTAGATATTCTCCTTTCATTGAAGAAATCTTGCATGCTATTTTTCATGTTGTTTTTTAATTATGGAGCCTTCACATTCACACTTTCTTCAGGCACTTGACGTTCGATCAACAAGGATACAATCTGTCCAGGAATTCGAGAGAGACGTCCAGGAATTCTTCCTAACCGACCTCAATCCAGAAAAATTTAATCTTTGCTGAGAAACAAGTATCATGCGTGTGGATCTAAAAGGAAACTTTAATTTCTACTTATTGTAACGAAGACTAAATTTCAAAGTGCTTAGTTTTAGAAACTTGGAGTATCGAACAATTTTTATTTACATTTAGAGCTTTTGGTTTTAAAAACCTAGAGTATTGAATAATCTTTATTGTAAGCTATTTTGTCGGGACAACATATAGTTTATCCCTAACAGCTTGTGGAATTAAACCATTTGTAAACGGGAATGTATGTTTACGTTTTCGCAACGTATTGTAAAATTAACGAAGGAAAAAATTTGAGCGTAGTTTCACTTTGATGTATTTATTTATCTTGTTGTTGTTGCGTCTTTGTTGAGCAAACTGCAATATATATAATTCTTGAATGGCGTTCACTGCTCGTACGACAGCCGTTTGCGCAAGCATGTTCGTACATTTGAATCTTAAGTTTCATTCACTACAAGACAGCTGCCCTGCCTGTTGTGCTACCGTTTCAGTAGCTCATGTAGCCTTACCAAGCACTATGCCTTCGTTTAATTTTAGCACTGGCTAACTTTAGCAATCGGTGGCTAGAGAATACCTTCATCCAAAGACTGATATGGTATCAAACGTGATCTTGCATCAAATAATTCTTATCAGATCCAAAATAGCGAAATTTATCATATATTTACGATTATTCCAAACCATATATATGAATACGAGTTGAATTTGATCCAACCAAAAAGATGAAATAGCATTAAAATTTTCACCATCGTTGATTTGGCTAACCGCGCCTTGAAAAGAAACTTTTAGATTCAAATTCTCGCGATATATTGGTTTTGATGAAATAAAATCCTCGACAAAAAGACAAGCCACATGGAAAAGAATTACTTAAAAGAATCACCTGCCTCGCCTCATGAGCTCGGGCCCACCCCCTTCTTTTATTTCGTAAGATATTATTTAGGCTTTTCAGATTTAGCCAAGTGTACCATATCTGCGACCGTTTATAAGGCTTCTTAATTAGATTCACTCAAAAGCTTGGCGATTATTTGCCTTCATTTTAGTCGCTTTGATAAAAATATACGCGTCTATCTCTAACAGCGCCCTAGCTCGACCAGACATCTGATACATTCTCTAGACCCTCGCATTGTAAAGCTCTTCATTTCCTTTCGCTCCCACTCCACAAAAAAGCTCTATGTTACACAAGGTCCGAATATTCCTCCTGTTTTGCACTCGCCCTTCTTTTCGTAAGAAGTTAAGCGGGAAAATATTCTACTCTACTGTTATTCACTTCGAAAGAAGAAATATTTCAGAGCTCAAGTCTTCAGTTGATCTGACACATGTCAGTTCCTCGCAGTGGGAATCCTTTTCATTCACAATAGATAATTTCACCACCTCTGTAGTCACACCGTCAACAAACTCTTATTCTTTACCCAGAATATTTTTTAAGTTTATTCTTTGAGGAAAATAACCCCTCAACAGCCATGTGTCTTACCCAGAATATGACAGTAAGCCACTTTAACGGCGTGCGTAGGTTGACTTGTAGGACGGAACAAAAAATTTTGGCACTGAAATGAACCTAACGTATGATGGTACCTACTTTGCCCGTATAATTATTTTACGTCCCTGCAAACTGCTACTGTTTACGTCAAATCTGCCGTGTTGAATAAGCATGGCAATAACTTTACTCGCTCTATGTTACTTTCAACGAATATCCTCAAAAATTAAACTCGCCTTATTAAAAAGTGACGAGATAATTTTTTACGTCATTTGGTACAGACATCACTCAAGAACTTGTCACTTTTGGCCTTATATGAGTATTAGTTTTCACATTCGGAAATGAAGCGTATGCTTTTCTGAATTAGTTTGCATGGCATCAAATGGAAATTTATATTGAGCACCGTCAATCAAGACCTACAAGAGCAGGACAAAAATTAAGTGCGCGATCTCCAGCATTATTGTACTATAAATACCGGACTTCCGAACTACACTACTCATGTCCAACTATTCTTAATGGGAGACTTCCTGCACCGAACTGTATTGAACAAATTACACAGCTTGTTTTTTTAGTTCTTCCATTCATTTCTTTTGAGTACAAATACACATCTCCTACTGCTACAAGATTTTACTGAAGCAAGCGATTAAACTTTACAGCAATGGCTTCCTGGTTCAAACTGTCGTGCATTAATCCAATATTAGTATCATGCGCAGTCTAAAATTAATGTTAATTATTAGCGCCTCAAGAAAATCTACGCTTACTGAATCGTATGTAAAATCCTACTCCAAGAACTTGCGTTATTAATAAAAATGCCTGCACAGTCTGCTTCATCGGTGAATATTGCTGCCGATGAATGAAGATAGACTCGGAAAATTTTAAACTCGGTTTTCTACAAGCGCGTTTTTTCCAGAACTGAGACGATGGCATGTAGAATTCCCTCGATTGCACGGTCGGGCATAAATGGTGTTAGAAAAAAAGCTCATGCAAATATAAAATTAAATCTTATTACCTATCACTAACTGAGGCAAAAACCCAATAGTGGCATACTGAAGAGCTCTGCAAATTTGCATTTAACATGGTTCTCTTTAGCTTTGTCAGCTTTCATACTATTCCATTGCTAATTTCTCCTTGAATTTTTAGAAAGTCACGAAAAGTTTATTAAAAGACACTCAAAGAAGAATTAGATACTAATTAACTCTCATATGTTCCATAAGATTTGATTGCATTAGCCTGTTGCATAACATCAATCTGAATCAAAATGCAGCATTATATATCTTTTTTTAATCATTGATATACTATTCCTGAATTTCATTTTATTGTATTTGCTGTATTATTATTGTTCCAATGAATAATGGAAAACAAAGGAAATTCTACCGCATATCACGACAACGTAACATATTTGAGAATCTGGATGATATTATTCAAGTATTTCTCAAAAAAATGTTTCAGGGTTTTAAAATCGACTCACTGTTAGCGATGGCTAGATTGTTACTTCAGTAAACAACGACCACATTTTCGCATTATTTTTCTAATGATAAATAAGAAAATTAAATTACATTAAGATAAAAGTTTAGAACCTGAACTTAGACTCAATAAAAACATTCTGAGTGTATTTAAAAAGCATGCTCCAATTGTGTCGCCTAAATACATTTCAATCAAAATGCTCTAAGCATCTCTAATCCGTTCTCGACCTCTCAGATGCACTGGGATTTCTCAGATACGTTCCTTACCTAATGTTTAGTCTTCGCAATCAGGTCAGGCCGTGCAGACTATGCGCCTCAGTACACAGGGTTCCACTCACCGAGCGCTCTTCATTGAAATCACTAAGCCTACGTCCAGAGTCATCATACAGATAACAAAATCGACACAACCCCTCACTCGCGTATCAAAAAAGGCTACAATTATTTCTACAGTCACGCGTGCTAACTAGCAATTACCAATTTAAAAGGAAGTAGGTCCTTACGCTTGGTTAACTTACAGCACAGTGCATGCGTCAAGTTCAAGTATGTTACATTTAAATCATGTTTTATAGACAAAGCCTCTGCCTCAACCCACTCGATGCTGGAGTGCTGCTCTCGCGACATTCACTTTCATACTTATAATTTCCTTGAAGTTTTTCTTATGATAGCAAATTCCTAGGAACTAATGTACGCCCTCATTCTTGAGACTAGCCGTGTGGGGCTGGTCCATAAATCCTCACGTGCTAGGAACCTGTTCGCTTCAACGCCAGCAACATTTGTTTGATTTGGGGCCACAGTAAACAGGAATGTTCTATGAGGGAATTTGGCACCAGAAATGTTTAGCTTACCTCGAGGTAGCCGAGCTCAGTTCGTTTATTAATAGACTGTGTGGTAAGCATGGATGTGGGGGTGAGGTACATAATTTGCCGCGCCCCTGCTGCTTTACAGGAGATTTCAGAGGGTTCGCTTCGTGTATGCAGGAATTATAGAGTGCAATTATTTTTGAATTCGGGTGATTCGCCTGCTGCTGAACAGATATGTGGGGAAAAATTCAACAAATTCAGACTCACTTCGAGCCAGGAGGCCCTCATTTTGCTGTACTCGCTTGTGTGAGATCTAAATATATTGACTTTGAATCTTCTTAGTTAAAATTTAACATACAAAATTTGTTGCTTAATTTTTTTTAATTCCTATGAATGATTTTTTGTTAAAGAGCTTGAAAATGCTGTTGTGGCTATATTTTACTTAGAGCTGAGAATTTACTCGTGTGGCTTACAGGATTTAGGAGCAAGTAGACCTTCAAGTAATAATAAAATTGACTAATTTGTAATCTTTCAAAAACTGCGCAGCCTCCCATGACTGATTTTCAACGAGATTTGCTCCAAACTGAGGAACTTTAAATTTTTTAGCTATATTTTACCTCTACGTGTCCGAAACAAATTCAAATGATATTAAAATGAATTTTAGTTTTCAACAGCTAGATGCAGCTTGATCAACAACAGTCATATCAACTAACGAGTGACGCTCGAGCGACGTTGGGGAGCCACGAATCGGGAAGAAGGTCCCCTGAAGGAGATTTGTCTTTAAAATCAACGGTTCGAAAGTTAATTTTCGGTGTCGTAATTAATCATGACGTCAGTGAAAGGAATTAGAAATTTCGATGATGTAAATCCACTTTGCCGCAGGGTGTTCTCGTAGTGTCCCTCACATAAACTTTCTTTATTTGGGAAATAAGTGGAAGTAGGCACATGAGGTGCCTGCATGCTGGGAGCAGTACTTCGTGTCGTAAGGTGAAATGAGGAGTGAATGAATTATTTCTCTTGAGCCTATTCGTGCATTGATACGAAAGGAAGGAGCAATTAACAAATGCAGTTTCAAACGAAAATACCTTTGAAACTCAGCGACACCTCATGATACTTTTCATACGAAGTGATTTAAGTTGTATTGCATGTGCTAGAGGTTCTGGACTTGTAAAAATTGAGAACTTGACGGGGAAAATCTTTTCACTCTTACGCATGTACTTGAAAATGAGAAAGTAACAAGCTTTGTGCCAGTTATTACTCTCAATAAGATCAATGACTCACAGAAATTAATCGTACCTAGAGGAAATATGGGTTTCAGAAGGAAAGTATCGATGTTTCTGAAAGATATGGATGAGGTGAAGATCTTGTTTCAAGCAAGAAGTCACTCGTTTAGAATTACTAGAGGATACAATTTAAAATGTTTTACTGATATTTTAAAATAACCAGAGTATGTATTGTATGTATGACACAAATTTTTCCTTATATTCCTTTGTAGGTATAGGCGGTAAGTATTCGTTTTTGTCAAAACGCTGCAAACACACCTGAAGGCAATCGCCCCGTTGTTTTCTTATAACAAAGTTCTACCGTCAAATTACTAAAATCCTATTAAGCACACAGCGATGATTCTAGCACGAAATTTTGCTTCCATGCATCGTTAAAATAAACTTAAAATCCACGTATACCTCAATCAAACTTTTGCCATAAAATTTTAGGTTTAAATTTTGTTCAACTAATTTTTTTTCGATTTTAGTGAGGGTATGCTACAAATATCGGGTGTAACATGTTACAGTTTTTCACGTACAGAAAGAAAAATCATTGCACGAAGAATATCATGAGATGTTTCTTCTCGTGTGTAGCAAATTTTTGTTCAGCGTGGAGAAGTGAACTCGAGTTTCTCACCAAAGTGCCTTAATTGCAGGTTAACTTCCCCATCGAACATCAACAAATCAAAATGGTGGTCACATCAAGAATGCTCGCCGCCCACACCTACGGCTATCCTCTGGACGTCAAGTCCAGATTCTGGAGCAACTACTACAGATCTCTGAAAGGTCAGAGACCACGAGTGGTGTGGAGTGCTGTGGAGTCCGCAGTTATACATTTGGAAAGGTTTTATTCGGTGGCGGGCAATCACAATGTACTCTAAGCATCAGTAGAGTCGCCCTCCCGCAAAGAACGCTATATCGGTTCCAGCAAACAACCGCCCTTCTGTCGCGCCCGGCATAGAGCGGTATCAACTAGAGCGAGCGGCAAATGGCCCGGAAAATATTTGAGAAGCAAATAAAGAGGCAGAACAGATGTTTTCTGTAACCGACTTCGCGCTCTGGGCGAGGCGAGGGTAAACGGCATTTGTGAACCTTTCCTTTGTACGAGAGGTTATCAATGACATTTTTTAAAATCTATGAGCTACTTATAATCTGACTTAATCCAACTTAAATTCTGACTTAAAAGCCACTTAAAATCTAACAGCCACTGATATTCTTATTCTGCCGCAAAATCTACCGAGTTTTTATGCAGTCGGTGTTGGTCAGATTTATGATTTATGGTTCACATGTACCGAGATTTCACGGTACATGAGTACATATATTTGGTATTATAATTTCGGGGAAAATTAAAAGGTAACTTTCTTTCCCCAGAATTCAGCCGTTTCAGGGCCTGTAATAATTTTCTGTCGCCATTTTTATTTCGGGGTTTAAAATGAAGTTTCGTCTGATGGTTATGATAAAATGGAACAATTTCCTGTTTTTCCCCATACTAAGTGTGACTATTGTCATAGTCTAACTTTTGTTAATTGGACTCATAGCACAATTTTTATCTAAGCTTCAAAAGGTTTCCAATCTGAGTAAGAGCATACGGCCTATCAGAAGCGATGTACAACCTGGGCACTTTTATTGAATCAGGGAAGTTGGTTTATTGAGCTCCACTGCTATCACGAACCCATGAAAGCGCCGCACAGGCGTCCAACCTGTCGTTTCGTGGACTGGTTTTGGTTGACTGCGCAGGTCTGTCGCCCCTCGAATCTTACGCGGATGGCAGATGTTCGTACCGACGAGTACCGACCCCGCGCATCAGAGACGTATCCCATCCGTGGTGGTATGACATCCCTTCCCTCAGGCCTGGGGACATACCCAAGGACTTCCTTCCCGCTCAATGCAAATACGACGTCGCCCTACGGCCTTCCTTCCTATCCCCTGTAAAGAAGCAATACGTCTGGTACGGACACCCCAAAAGGCCTCGATGTAAGTAATGCCCCAGAATACTAGAAAAATTACACCAAACACAGTGTGCGGATATATTCTTCTTTCACTTTTCAAACGCAGTTTTCTCTTAGAAATACTGATAATGACATGTATCAGTACACTGTGCTTTGGTTTGTAACTCTTGATATGGGATATAGCTATGAGAAAAGTAATTTGTATAATTCTCTCCCGCCTAAATAATTCTAACGCCTCTCTCCCTAGGCAATTTATTCATGCAAGTGTAC
>VOMN01058662.1:0-12574 GCA_014899125.1 Orchestia grillus | reverse complement strand
GCCCGCTGCTGGACCGCTGCTGGCCCGCTGCTGGCCCGCTGCTGGCCCGCCCCGTCCATTGTAGAACATCGTTTCGGTGCCGTTGTACAGGAGTTGTGCCCTGAGGGGCGGTCTCCTATCTCCGGCAGGTTGTGATGAGATAAAATTAGGAAAAATGAGCTAATATTGTACAACCTGTCCCCGCTGCTGGGCTTCCTTCTGGCGCCGTTATTGTCACGTTAGGGTTACGCTAGGGTCATGCTACGGTTATGCTACGGTTATGCTAGGGTTATGCTAGGGTTATGCTAGGGTTATGCTAGGGTTACGTTACGGTTATGTTGGGGTTACGTTACGTTAGGAAAGTTTAGCTTAGTAGAGGTTTACTTCTTTCACTCGACACACCATAACGTGATAAAGTGTGAAACTATGACCTAATTTACCGTAGACTTTGTAAAATTTCGAGATTAGCATTAGTACAGAAATGGTTTTACCGTATTTCGAAACAGCTTTTGTATACAACAAAACTTTTTGAAAACACGGCCTTTGAAAAATAATTCCTATCCAATGGCACTAAAATGAAGGCTGTGCAATGAACAGGATGCGCTGTGCAGTTGGCTGTAAGAATTTCAAGTATTCATTCCCCGCCAATTTATCTAACTTCAACGTGACGAATTTTTCTAACTTCAAGTTGACGAATTTTTCTAACTTCAAATTGACGAGCTTTTCTAACTTCATCTTGACGAATTTTTCTAACATCATCTTGACGAATTTTTCTAACATCTTGACGAATTTTTTGTCTTCAACTTCAAGTACTTTATAAACTTTAATAATTTGAAAATTAAGAATTTCGCCGACACGATAAAGTTGATAAATTATGTTTATTTGCTTTAGTAGATGAATTATATCCATGAAATAAATTAGACGAATCATGTCTAATTATGTAGATGAATCATGTCTATTTAATTAACTAGGTTAATCATGTCTTTATAATTAAATAAAAGATTTATGTCAACGTAGTTTGGCCAATAAATTATATCTATTTAATTTAGTAGATTAATTAGGTCTATTTAGTTAAGTACACGAATTTCATCTATTTACTGTAGTAGATTAATTATGTCGACTTATTTTAGTAGACAAATCATGTCTATTTTATCGAGTAAAAGAATAATGTCTATTTAATTTGGTAGTTGAAATATGGCTACTTAATTAAGTACATGAATTACGTCTGTTTCATTAAGTACATGAATTACGTCGGTTCAATTAAGTAGATAAATTACGTCTGTATAATTGAGTAGACGAATTGTGTCTATCTATCCCTCAGGGGGCATAGAATAGGCCTCCCCGCGCTGGACCTACGCCTTCCCATATCATGGCAAGAACATTGTCCATCTTGTAACTTATGTCATTTTTCTTTCAGCGTCAAGTGTCAAAAGTTAATTTTAATTTACATTTTAAACGAGGTGGACTCCAGTCTTAAACATGAGGGACCGTAGCGATGACCAAGAAGTTAGAAAAACATGTTCCCTTGAAATGAAATATGGAGGCTGTCGGACACCCACTGAGGGGAGGTCAGGCGACCAACTGGTCGCCTCTACAACCCCTCACTGGCACATGTCACTTTCGGTAAATGAGCTCATGCAATTCCACCATTCACTGACTTTAATTGGAATACTACCGGAGTCCTCTTCTTCTCCAAGCTCTATTCGAAAAAAAAGAGGTGGGCTGAAGAAAGACCGTGCTGCGTCGACTGACGATAAAGATGCTTTGAAAAGTTCCCGCCGACAACCCGCGGACAACGTCAAAAACGTGAAAAGAAGGAAAAATCAACATGTTTCTTCTGTTAAACCTGACTTGGCGAAAAGTGATTATGAATTGCTAGTGGATGTAGAAGAAAGAAAGAAGAGAAAAGCGCTTTCCTCGCTTCCAAAAGACGATGATTTTCAAATTGCGAATCCACAGTCGCAAAAGTTTTCGATTCTGTCACCACAACCCTCAACTGAAAGGCTTTCTTCGGCACAATCAAAACCAGTACGTTGTTCCACGAGACATATCGTGGTGCAGCAATCTTCCTCCAACAAAGGCTCCAGCGGAAAGTACCCTCTGTGTTTCCAGAGCACATCGCTCCAGGACACTTATTCTTCAGCTCGTGCTCTTATGCCCACTTCAAAGTCAGATATCGAAGAGAAATTCGGCGCCGGTTCAACAGCTGTACAAATTTCCGACCCCGTGCTATCAGACACGTCTCTATCGATAGCAACTCTGTCTACTTCGATCGGAAAGCCGACCGCTAGCGGGCCCCCTGTACACCCACATAGCGAACGTGAAGAGGTTCCAAAAGGTAAGAATTTCATAAAAGAAAATCGCATGCAATTGAGTGACACTTGGCAAAAGGATGAACTCTTTCGTAAAAGATATTTGGATCAGTTTCGGCTGCCCCAATACAGGCCTCGCTCTTGGCAGCGGCGATTTCCATCGCCACAACGTCTTCAATCTCCGGCACAGCATCTTCAATCTCCGGCACAGCATCTTCAATCTCCGGCACAGCATCTTCAATCTATAGCACAGCATCTTCAATCTATGGCACAGCATCTTCAATTTCCGGCACAGAATCTCCAATCTCCGGCACAGAATCTCCAATCTTCGGCACACAATCATCAGTCTCCGGCCCGACATCTTCAATCTCCGGCCCGACATCTTCAATCTCCGGCACAACATCTTCAATATCTGGCACAATATCTTCAATCTGTGGCCCAGTATTTTAAATCTCCGGCACAGTATCTTAAAGGTCTGACACAGCATTTTCAATCTCCGGCCCACCATCTTCAATCCCCGGCCCACCATTTTCAATCNCTCCGTCTCAGAAAATTTAATCTCCGTCTCAGAAAATTTAATCTCCGGCTCAGAAAATTTAATCTCCGGCTCAGAAAATTTAATCTCCGTCTCAGAAAATTTAATCTCCGGCTCAGAAACTGTAATCTCGGGCTCAGAAATTTTAATTTCCGGCTCAGAAACTGTAATCTTGGGCTCAAAAAATTTAATCTCTGCCCAGCAACGTTATTCTCCGGCTCATGAACTTTAATCTCCGGCACTACAACTTTAATCTCAGGTACATCATTTTTAATCTCCGGTACATCAAATTTAATCTCCGGTACATCAACTTTAATCTCCGGCACGTCCACCTTAATCTCCGGCACACCCTCTTCCAATCTCCGGCACGTCCTCCTCCAATCTCCAGCATATCCACTTTAATCTCCGATATATCCACTTTAATCTCCGGCATATCCACTTCAATCTCCGGCATATCCACTTTAATCTCCGATATATCCACTTTAATCTCCGATATATCCACTTTAATCTCTGGCCCATCCACTTTAATCTCTGGCCCATCCACTTTAATCTCTGGCACATCCACTTTAATCTCTGGCACATCCGCTTTAATCTCTGGTACATCTACTTTAATCTTTGGCCCATCCACTTTAATCTCTGGCAAATCCACTTTAATCTCTGGTACATCCACTTTAATCTCTGGCACATCCGCTTTAATCTCTGGCACATCCGCTTTAATCTCTGGCCCATCCACTTTAATCTGTGGCAAATCCACTTTAATCTCTGGTACATCCACTTTAATCTCTGGCCCATCCACTTTAATCTCTGGCACATCCACTTTAATCTCCGGCACATCCATTTTAATCTCTGGCACATTCACTTTAATCTCTGGCACATCCACTTTAATCTTTGGCACATCCACTTCAATCCCCAGCCCCTCATGTTCAACCTCCGTGACAGCATCTTCAATTTTAAATAAATCATGGACGATCTTCGGTGCAGCAACTTGTATCTTCGGTGCAGCAACTTGTACCTTCGGTGCAGCAACTTGTATATTCGGTGCAGCAACTTGTATATTCGGTGCAGCAACTTGTATATTAGGTGCAGCAACTTGTATATTCGGTGCAGCAACTTGTATATTCGGTGCAGCAACTTGCATCTCTGGTGCAACAACTCCCAATTCTCGCACAGTGCCATCGTTTTTCAAGATATCGTCGAACAGATCCAATTTATTGAGCGTGTATCTACCGACAAAGTATATTTTGCACATTTATAAAGCACTCGCAAAAAATGAGCACAAATTTCATCCATTTAATATACGACATGTGTAGCTGTGCGAACTGTTGGCCTGAGGACCTTGGTGACACGCGCCTCTGTGAGAAGGTATGCGAGGTTCAGGTGCGCTCTACATTACACCTGAGGCAGGTAAAGGTGAAGGCTTGTGTGAAGTCCAGTTATCAACTCCGCAGTAAACTTCTAAATTCCTGTCAAGCTCCGCAGTAAACTTCTAAAATCCTGCCAAGCTCGGCAGAAACGTTTGAATTTTTCGAAAGTTCGGCAGAATGCTTCTGAAATCCAGAGAAATTAGGTAGAAGAATTTTAAATTCTAGACAAATTCAAGAGGACGTATCTGAATTCTACGGAGACTCGGCAGAATACGTCTAAAATCCAGACAAACTCAGCCGAAATATCCTGGATTCCACAAAAAATTCAAAAGGACACTTCTGAATTTCCCGAAAAGTTGGTAGAAACATTTATATTCCACGAAAACTCTGCAGAATACTTCAGAATTCTAGACCAACTCGACATGAAACTTCTAAATTCTAGACTAACTCGACATGAGACTTGAATTCTAGAAAAACTTGACATGAGACTTCTGAATTCTAGACAAATTCGACATGAGACATGAATTCCAGACAAACTCGGCAGAAAATTTGTAATTCCGAACAAACTCGGTAAGAAATATACGAATTCCAAACGAACTCGGCAGGAAATTTATGAATTCCAAACAAACTTGGCAGGGTATTTGTGAATTCCAATCATACTCGGCAGGAAATTTATGAATTCCAAACAAAGTTGACCTAAAATTTGTAAATTATTGTCAAACTCGGCAATAAATTAGTGAATTCTTGATAAACTCGTCAGAAAATTTATTAACACCTGACAAACTCGGCAGGAAACTAGTGAATTCCTGACAGACTCGGCCAGAAATTTGTGAACTCCAGACAAACACGGCGCAAGATTTGTGAATTCCTGACGAACTCGGCAAGAAACTGACATGCCAACCTGATAAACTGGATGGCTCAGCAAGTGTCATGACGAGTTAGCTCCTTTACGAGTGCAAGCGTTTGCAACAGAAAAACGAGGTTTATGCACAGATTTTCACTCATTGGTTATCTTCACGTATTTTCTGCTTACAGTCGAATTTCAGCGACGTTGTTTCATTTTGTCACATTATTTCGGTTCCTTCGTCTTCTTCTTTCATAAAAAACAGGAGTCCAGCCTTGTGTTAATTCATTTAGTTCAATGTGGAGGGAATAACAATTCAGTGTCAGACAAACTCGAGTTCTGGTCCGATCAAAAAATACGGGGATTTAAATTTGGAAAAGCCCACAACTGTTTTCCGCTGACGGCTTTTTCAGAATGAAAAGTGTTGAATATTTATGGAGTGAGTGTTGACTAGCTTTTCTTCATTAATCATCTTTTTAAATTCAAAGAAAAAGAAATACACGAAAAGGAGCTTTGGAATTCTAAAAAGGTTTTAAAAACATTTGAATGGACATGAATATAAGGCCGTAAGAGATAGGTCGCGAATTCTTTGAAAACGTCTATTTTTTTCCCGAAGTTTGTATTTTTGATTATGGATCTCTCAAGAAACACTGTTTTTCCGGTACTTGTCATATAATAGTTGTATTTATTGCATAAGTGCACTGTAAAGATGATAGTTTGAAGTATGCTGAACGAAGGACTTTTCTGGACCAGCGAATGCGTTTTTTATTTGTCACGTGGGAAGAAATTCATTTAGTATTTGAGTATGAATATCAAGAAGTGTAGTTTGAAGACAAAATTATTCAATTGCTGAGATTCAAATTAATTTGTATTTTTTAAATACCTAGGTGTTAAATATTTGATTTTTATTTTAAGCTCTTGAGATACATAACATGTTCATGTAGGAATTAGGACAGTGTCCGATGTTTTTAAATGTTTACACAGCTTACGTTTTGTCTTAAATTTAAACTTATAATGTATGAATGTCATAAATTAAACATCAATGAAATTCACCTTTTTTCTATTCGATTGATGCATTAGTTTCGCACTCGGAATTTTTATGATTATTTCATTTGCATTCTCTCCTATCAATAGTGGTCGTACACAGGGGTGTCCGAAAACTAATGGGGGGAAAGTTCGACAGGAAACATGAAAACTCAAAAGAACTTCTCATGAATAAGTAATAATCCAACCATTCATCGTTTCCGAGATACCGAATCCCAAATTTCAGTAGAGTACGTCTATCTACGGTGAGGGCAGTCCCCAGCGTGGTAGGTGATGGAGACCGATTTATTCCACGACCTTTAGTAATTAATTACAAATTACAATTACCAAAATTTCCCCCGCTACGGCAGTGCAGGCCTGGTACCTACACCCACACAACAGCGGTCCCTAGACGCACTGACACCCCTGCATCATTCGCATAGAGTTCTGTAGTGTCAACTCTCCCGGCATATTTCCTCAAGGCCTACAACCTTGAAGTTACGTTTGGATAGCTCGAAAATGGTCGAACTTTTACTTTGTCGTGGAAAACTCGTTTGCTTCAGTTTTTATATCTCCTTTCAAAGTCTGTACCATGTCTTTTCGAACACCCTCTAAACATGTATCAGTTTCCATATGCAGGGGATTTTTGAAAGTCTTTTCGGAACTTTAACACAAGATTCGTTTCGATAGAATAAACATGTTTGCGCTGCAACGCATGCGATAACTTCCAGCATGCGTGACTGATAACTGATGCCGGCGATAACTGATGCCAGCGATAACTGATGCCAGCGATAACTGATGCCAATGATAACAGATACCAGCGATAACAAACTGATGCCAGCGATATCTGATGCCAGTGATAACTAACCGATGCCAGCGATAACTAACTGATGCCAGCGATAACTAACTGATGCCAGCGATAACTAACTGATGCCAGCCGATAACTAACTGATGCCAGCCGATAACTAACTGATGCCAGCGGTAACTAACTGATGCCAGCGATAACTAGCTGATGCCAGCGATAACTAGCTGATGCCAGCGATAACTAACTGATGCCAGCGATAACTGATGCTAGCGATAATTGATGCCCGCGATAACGGATCCCGGCAATAACGGGTCCAGGCAATGACGGGTCCCGGCAATGACGGGTCCCGGCAATGACGGGTCCCGGCAATAACGGGTCCCGGCAATGACGGGTCTTGGCAATGACGGGTCCCGGCAATAACGACAGCAATGACAATGAAGGGATGGTGTTGATTTTAGTGTTTTCAATAGGTTTGGTCCTGAGGAAAATTATTTGAAAATCTACCACCCTATGTGCCAGAAGAACGGCCGCAGAACATCGTTATCATTATCATTATTAGCAAACTACGATAATGTTAAATCTCGGCCATTCATGGCACGCTGAATCGTAGTCTTTTCCTTTTTTCGGAGGCGGGAAACTGGAGAAATAAACTACAACTGACAATTAATAACCTTTTTGTGCTACCTAAAGACTGACTTTTAGCGATAAATCATTGTGGAAATATCTGGACGGTGTTCAGAGAAGTGCACCAATTTGAAAATGTTGTGCCAAAAATACGGAGTTTTTATAATTGCATCTTCGAACCTGTAATTAAAATTTAAGTAAAATTAAAATGGTGCGTCAAGAAGAGCATGGTACGTTAGTAACTCATAGCTTATGTTCAAAATTTCTGAATTTTCAATAAATTCACTGTGATGTGTAAACGTCGCCTGGGCCACAGCTTCATAACTCGACTCCAGTCGACTACAGTGTACAAATCTTCTTCACCTCTCAGGGAATTCGTCAAAGACTACATGAAGATTATTTAGAATTTTGTGATCACGGGATACTGTCTTCAAAAAAAGGTTATAAGGTTTAGATAACGATAATGACAACTGCATCATCAATACTGAGTAATATGTTTCGTCGGGGACTAGCTTTCCGAACAGTATTCCGACACCAACGTAGTGGCTGCCGCTTGCCAAGTATTGGTTTCCTTTGCTGAGAAAGACATCATCTACCGGTATTTTTTCATTTTCGTCAAACAGCCACCAATTATTCTACGCGAGGAACAGAGCTTTTATTATTTCTGCTTTTGTCAGCAGAAATAATTTTTAATTTGTAACTATAGCTTAGGAACTGCTGCGCAAAAAGGAAGTGTAATATTTTCCAATTGTGCGAAAGGGCTTTTAAAAGCGGAATCACTAAATTCATTTGCTCAAATAACGATATTAAACTAGGAAGAACGATGAAACAATTTTTAGAGAACATTTTCAATTTCAATGATGAAACTATTTTTCGTTCTAGTCCATATTTTTGCATCTATTCCAACCAATGGCAGCCGTTGTTCTCAAGACATTTTGGACATCAAACTCTCATTTCTAACATCAGTTTTCGAACCATCTGTGGGTCGTTTTTAGGCACGATGACATCATGGATGATATGGTCAAGTACATCATGCGACTCATTAAGAGGTGTTTCGAAAACTTTATTTTTCTATTGACCTCAGAGAAAAACTAGAATAACTAGTTCCTGGCGTTAATAGTTTTTAAATTGAATATAGTTGTAATGAATGAAATTAGTCAAATTAATTTTTAAAATGAAACTAAGGTCAAGTGGCTCTGGTCAATACTTTATGAGTAATAACTATTTGAAGATTTTCCCCCCATTAATTTCCTGTTTAATTAAAAACTGTTACCAATAAGGTGGGATGCTTAAAGCCTTTACAAATGTTAATTTCATTCACCAAATGAAGTACAATTCATGATTACAGGTGATAAGTTTTAAAATTTGCTCCCGTGTGTGGTTTTACAAGCTAAGAATGGGAAGACTACTTAGAGTAAATGAGACCATCTTACTGAATTACTGGACGAGTGGAACATTCGTATGTTCCACTCGTCCACATCATACTTCTCTCGTTTCCGTCCTTTCAACTCCCCAAATATTCATATCATTGACAAGGTTAAAAATAATTACTTCAGAAAAGTAATTCCAATGTGTAATTCTGGAGAACAAAAGGACTTAAATATTCACCATATCCGTCATCGTCCGCGTTTCTGTGACCCGTACACTATCATGTAAAGTTCTGCTGCAGGTGCGACAGGACCAGCAAAATTCGCAGCTGACTGGAGTGGCACAAATTTAAATGGTGGAAAAAGTTTTGTGAATTTATTTTCGGTCTTCTTCCTCAATTACTCGATAGTAAGAGACCCGGGAACTGCGTTAAGTGTTTTCGAGTCAATTTCATTCTTTTTACAACTCATTTGTTAACTGTTTGCCTGCGTATTTAGAAAACTTTGAGAAACTGAAGCTGTGTATCTTTGACGCCTGCAAGTTTATCCTAATGAGCAATGGAGACGCTTCGAGTAGCGTCACAGCCTGTTGAGTAATTTATGTACTCAGGTTCTCGGTTTGGTCAAACTAGCGTGCTGAAAAAGAGGTGTTTCTCATGTTAACCTTATTTTTTTACCTGTACTGACCTTGATTTCATGTATAATCCAGCTCTTGCGTCATTCATTGAAACTTTGAGCCTTTGTCTTCATTAGTGTCTTTTAACAAATGTTGAGTCTACCAAGATTCTAACTCAAACTTTACAACTCAGCGTGGAGCCGTGGCTGCGTCTCCAGATACGCAGTAGTTTTTGAAGTTTCTTGAAATTTCGCAGTGTTCTGTATAATAATAATGTTCCATGTTCGTGTGTCTAATGATTTGTAAATCACCATTACCTAAAAGAATGAATTGTATTAGAAGAGGTTTCCTGCTCTCTTGCTTTTGCCTATCGGTATTTTTTCATCACAAAGCCAGAGTTGCGCCAGCGCTAATACCAACACGGGGGCCACTGACGCGACGGGAATAAGATATTTTCGGCAAACGTCTTGAAGATGTTTAGGTTTTACTTAACCTTCTGGCTACCAAGCAAGTCCAATAAACCCCTTTATTTATTCACATATTTTTCGTGTCTTTTGCATGTATGTTTCATACATCTCGTTCCTGAAAACTGATATTACTGTTGGAAGCAGTGGTAGTTTCTAGTTTGAGAAACAAGTGTAGAAAAACGTCTGGTCAGTTTCAACCACCGGTAACTGGGAAGCAAGTTGCATCTGGTAGACCAAGGGTTATCAAAGTTAGTATTGAAAGACGGTGAAGTAATTCTACGCGAATTCTACATACTCTCAATTATCCCTCAGCTATGAGGAGTGTGTGGGATGAAGGGGAATGAGAAGTTTGTCGCCTAACGCCCCTCAGGGGTATAGGATAGGCCGTAGACAATAGGGTTTGGTTAGTTAGGTTTGTCTATCTTATGCTATGGGGATTGGCGACCCAGGGGGCACTGTTAGATTACCTCAGCTATAGCTAAACCTTCGGGACTTCTATCTTTTCTTTTCATTTCATGTATTCTTTATAGATTATTCCATTTATTTTTTCTACTTTCTAAACTTGCTCTTTCTATGTGCGGGAAATTTTGTGTGGGAACGAACCTGTGCAATGCCTCCGTTAGCAACAGGCAGCACAAGTCGAGTTCTGTAATTCCTGTGCATAATTCCACGTTTTCTTTAGTCTATGCTAAATGATCTCTCTTTTCCTCTCTCCTGAGATCGTATTCCTCGTGGATAAGGAGCTTTAACCTAACTAATAAAGACTTAATAAATATTTGACACTTCTTGCAAAGTGCCAATTGGCTCGTGAAATTATTTCTTGAGAAATGTGAAATGCCAATTGGCTGGTGGAATTATTTCTTGCAAAATGCTGACTGGTTCTTGGAATTATTTCTTCCGAAGTGCCGATTGGCTCGTACAATTATTTCGTGTGGAGAATGATGTAAATATTTGAAGAATAATCGTAATTTGCTTTTCGCTAGGAATGCAATTTGCCTCTCAGGATGTTTTTGGAGAAATGCCAATTTTCCCTGCGGATATTTCTTTTGAAATAGCGATTGATTCCTAACATAAGTCTTCTAAAAAGCCACGGGGGGTCCCAAATGAAGTCCTTGTTCTTAACCTATAATGGCTACCTCGTTTATCTCACGCCCAGAAGTCAACTTTCCATTTTTTCTAATGACTTAAACCAAGAGTATCGCCTTCGCGTAACCTTAGAGCTAGGGTTACCACTGCGTGTTAATGTATGTTTTGAAAGTTGAATTAATGTATCAGGTTGGTGCAAAAGTTGTAACCGATTTAAAAGACAAGAATTTAAAATTATCTTTATTGATATTATGTCCATTTCTATTGCTGACTTATAATATCATGAGCAATTTACACCTCTTTCTTTCGGACTATTAAAGAATCATTCATATTTTGCTCCACTATTTGCACCCATGTTCAACCCAACTGATGAACATGTCACACGTGTTTCACTCTACGAGTTTCATAAAGGTTCCAATGTAAGTGCTGCAGCACAAAACGTCCAACGTGCATATAGAAATGATGCTGTGAAGGAGAGAACTTTCAGATGGCGGTTTACCAGTTTTCGTTAAGAGAATTTTAACTAGAAAGACGAGGTTAGAGGTGATCGCCAAAAAAGCCTGATTTGGAGTTGTTGGAAGCCGCTGTTTCTGAAAATTCGACAGCAACTTCGAGGGAACTGGCTAACCAGTTTGATGTTGATCAGTTGGCTTACCACGCCATCTTATCTGAATGGTAAAGGTTTCAGTATTCAGAAAATGGGTTCCGCACGAACTGTTTCCAGTGAACCTGTGCCAACATGAACAGCGCGAAAGACCAAAGTTTTCCTAGAAGAACTTGCATGGGAGATATTACACCATCCATCGTATTCTCCCGACCTCACCCCTTCTGATTGTCGCTTCTTTCGAGTATTACAGAACCATTTAAATGGTTTTAGGTTGACGTCACGGGAAGAGATTAAAAATGAGTTAGGTTCATATTTCGCATCAAAACCTATAGAATTTTACAAACGAGGCACATATAAACTAGTTGACAAATGAAATCAGGTCATAGAAGTCCATAGATGTTATTGTCATGGATAAATTTTTGAAAATAACGATTTTTTCATTCTCAAAATTGAATTAACGAATCGGCAAAAACTTTTGCACCAACTTGATGTCATATTTGCAACGCCAAATCGAGCTCTTAACTATCGTGCCTCTTTCCACGAAGCAATGGAGAAAAAATGCACTCGTGCAATTTATAAAAACCTGTAAATTTTTGTGTGGGTGGCCTGTGATCCACATCTAAATACGTGAATATTACGAAACATTATAGGCTACCGCATTTTTCCTGTTTGATATGATCAATTTCATTTTTACTTTTCAGAAAACTCAGAATTTCGTTTTGATTCCAAACGCTGCGGACACGACGCTCAGCATGGCCGAGTCTGGCGAAACCGTCGACTTTGAAAGTCGAGACGACGTTTATTCGGCCGGCACTTGTGCTGATGTGGAGGCCGGTGCAGGTACCCCTGAAGAGGCGGCAGGAGCGAGTGCCCCTGACACAGGCACTGCTGACACAGGCACTGCTGACACCGGCACTGCTGACACCGGCACTGCTGACACCGGCA